>NESQ01000382.1:0-87753 GCA_003070745.1 Tuber borchii | reverse complement strand
AACTGCGAATCTGTTGTTTGCTGTGATTACTTACGCTCTCTCCTCAGCCAGGTGACGGGTGGCTGTACGCGGAAGAGTCTTTCTTTGTTTTGCGCTCTCAGCGCCAATCCTCTGGTCCTGTGTAGCGGGACGCCTAGGGCGAATAGAAACATTAAAATTGTTCACAGATATATATAGACGTAGTTTACTTACTTTCCCTTCTGTAACTGCTGTTTCCGTGAGCCTGTAGGTGCCATGGGGGCGTGTGCGATCTTTGGATCGAATAGAATGCAAACAATGAAAATGAAAAAAGAAAAAAAAGTCTACCGATACGTCAACCAAGAGACGAGGATATCAGACGGAGGTTGACGTAGTTGGGTCAGAGCCCGGCACCAGACGTGGGGCATGGTAGAAGAGCGAAGAGGAATGTATGGAGAGCGGGAGCACAAAAGTGAAAGGAGGGGCAGGAGGAGTCCTTATATACAACTCGTCGACGGTGGGTGTGCGTTTCCTGATGGTTAGCCCTAGGGGGGTGTATCGTACGAGCAAAGAACGTGATGTAGGGTGTGCTGGTACAACGACGTCGCACACTGAAGTGGGATACCGGTGTCGTGTGGGAGATATGAACTAGCCACATGGCGGATCGACGAATTGCGACGGATAAAGATTTAGAAAATAGACAATCCAATGATCGTGAACAGTCTGAGAGTCAATTGAGATTTCCACTGCATGTGATGAAAGAAATAAGGTTTTAAGCCTCACGAGAATGCAGATGCCAACAGATCTGAGGTGCGACGTCTCTTGGCGTCTGCCAAGACCCCATCGACATCACGAAATGAATCCATCAGGCGCAAGAGCACAACTACCGGTATGATTGCTAACGTGAGCGAAGCGAGACGAACATGAACTGATATGATGAAGACCGACAGGCAGGCTATAACAAATTTATTCCAATGCTCTAAGAACTCTAATGCTAAACAATATCACTAATACTCTATACGTCTAGGTAGACTCAGCAAACGATAGACGCGTCGTCATATCCATCAAACTCTCGGGGGCAAAACTCGAACGGAATCTCTTGGGCTTACGCTCTTCACTCGCATCGTCATCAATAGAGGCACTCAGGCTGCGCTTCCATACCTCCTCACTTTCCAAAAATTCCCTAGCCATAGAAACCAAACGAAATCTCTTGGACTTGCGCTCATCACAATTTTCGTCGTCAAACAGACCCCTGCACTTCCGTCCCATCTCGCCTTGAGCAGCACGCCGTCCTTCTGCCCACTGTTGTATATTCAACCCGCTCGGCGACTTGAGGGCGAGGGGTATATGTTTCGCGGGGGATTCCCTTCTCTCTCCAACGGGGGATGTCAACATCCCAACGCTGCCCTCGCCTCCATCCCTGGCGCCGGAGACATCTGATGACACGCTGGATAATGCTGCAAGTAAAGCATCAGAGCCATCTCTCTCTTGCGGTTCACCTGCTTCATTAACCGGCCCGGGATCAGCTCTGGCCTTCGGTTGTCGTGCGCCATGTATTACAAACCTACGTGCTGGCGCTTCATGAATACGTGCTGGTGCTTTACGAGCCCAATTGGAGACGGCACCTTGAGGAAGATAGTTGTGCCCCCTCAACGCTGGTGTGGGTTCCCTACTTGCATTATTTGGACAATCGCAATAGATCAAGAGATCAAGCGGGTCTTCAAGAACTGGATTCGATAGGAGCCAGGCCCTTACCGTTTCATCGTCATCGATGAAGACATAATTAACCCAAGAGAGCGGCATGTGGGGATAGTCTCGTAGTCGTCAGTGTCCTTCGCCAGTAGCACCAATTATGTACCGAATTGTGTCATGTGGTACGGATCTCACAATGATTGCTGACAGTCCACGGATGTCATAGGAATCCAACTCAGCAAACCGTACCCTGTTGACATGGCGCCAATTGAGTAGGTGATAATTTGGGGAGGCAGCATCGCTATCAGCCGCGTGGTGGATCCAAACAATACGCACTGCACGTGAACGTCCAAGCAGAGCGCTCCAATCTACAACTCCAAAGTCAGTAAGTGAAAAACCCAAACATGCGGATTATTTTGAAAAGGACTCACCTGTTGGCGCCCGGCGATTTACCGGGGGATCAGGTAGGATCATGCCGGCGCAGGGCTGTTTGCTGGGCTGCCGGCTGAGCTACTGCTTGAGCTACCGGCCGAGCCACCGGGTGGGGTATAAAGTACGATTGGTGCTTGGGGCGAGTATCCTTGCGTCGGAACAACCCCGGATCGACTTGTCCTTGTGCTTGTGGTTGGTCAAAGGGCGATGTAGGTGAGCCAGGCACTAATCCTACTCAACTCGAATAAGGTTTCCCGTCCTTGCGCCCGAACAGCACCCGGAACGGCTTGTTCTTACGCTTGTGGTTGGTCAAAGGGCGATGGAGGTGAGCCAGGCACTAATCCTACTCGACTCGAATAAGGTATTCCCCGTTTTTGCACCCGAACTACACCCGGGGCGGCTTGTCCTTGCGCCTGCGGTTGGTTAATCGGCGGTGGAGGGGGGGTACCACTAGTCCTTGCGCTGGAGCGACTCCTGGAGCGACTTGTCGTTGCGCCGGAACAACACCCGGCACGAGTTGTCCTTGCGCCGAACAACACCTGGAATGACTTGTCCTTGCGCTTGCAGTTGGTTAATCGGCGGTGGAGGGGGGGTACCACTAGTCCTTGCGCTGGAGCGACTCCTGGCGCGACTTGTCCTTGCGCCGGAACAACACCTGGAACGACTTGTCCTTGCGCTTGCGGTTGGTTAATCGGCGGTGGAGGAGGGGGTACCACTAGTCCTTGCGCTGGAGCGACTCCTGGAGCGACTTGTCCTTGCGCCGGAACAACACCCGGCACAACTTGTCCTTGGCCGGAACAACACCTGGAATGACTTGTCCTTGCGCTGGAACAACACCTGGCAGACTTGTCCTTGCGCCGGAACAACACCCGGAATGACTTGTCCTTGCGCTTGCAGTTGGTTAACCGCCGGGAGAGCGTTTTGGAGAGCGGGAGCTGGGTTCGGATCAGCCGTAGCAGGACCCCATTGAACTGGGGCGCCTGTAGGTAGTAGCACCGCCGGAATAATTATCTGCGCAGTGGGGACTCCTGGCTGGCCTAGTGGACCGAGAGGCGGACCCTTAGCCATAGCCTGAGTCCGGTTGTTCATCGTGGTTGTCAACTTACTAATACAGTCCTTAACAAGTTGAACGACTGCCTCATCGACCTCCTGCATATGAGCCACATTATTGGCAGCTGATGTTGTGGCGAGCTGATCGCATGCAGGGCGCAATCTCCTCATTCCTGCGACGATTTGCTGGAATTCTCCGATAGGGAAATTAGCGAGTGGCGTATAGTTCCTTGCTACCAGCTGATCTTTCACAATTCGCCGCCATTGCTTATACAACGCCCTGCCATTATTATTATTTGGGATTCCCATGGATGCCTTATGGAGGTTAATCACCGACTCCCAGGATTAGAGTGTACTGCGCTGATCTCTCCGACGAGAGAATTAGGCGGAAGTTAGTACGTCTGCCCCGCTGGAGCCTGCTGTGCTCCTGGATTCTGGATATAGACATATCGTACGTGGATGATATTGTGGGCCATATTGGATGATTATTGGTGTATATAGATAAGAGTATTGGAAATAGAGCGGAATATGGATGTTCTGAATGTGGATGATTTTGGTATGAAGTCCCTTCTATGTCCAATTGACTTTATATATACAACTCCCAAACGTTCTAGAGCGTTTGAAAGAATCACACTGTATTTTCAAGATTGGCTAAGAATAGGCAAATCAGACGCTCAAGAACATTGTCCGATTCAACTTGGATAAAGCATGATACGCAAGTTTGCTCGGGAGCGTCTCTGATCTTGGAGCTTCTCTGATCTTGAAACTCCGCTGATCTTGAAACTTCTCTGATCTTGAAAGAAACTATAGCTGACGCCACGTGATATCTGCGCTAAACCCCATGAACGACTAGTTCCTCTTCAGAGTGTCTAACCTCCGTAACATCCACACGCGTTGGGCTCAAGACTAAATACTGCGGTACACGTACCCTACAATCTACACAAAGCCCACGATATTGACTAAGCTGACTCCCACCATGCCTAGCAAATGTCCATTCTGCCGACGAAAATCCATCCAGTCAGGCGCATACGAGAAACATCTGTGAACTGCGCACGCAAATCTAGACATTGTTCTCGCATCCACCGTACAATATACTTCATCCGTGGCTATTATCAACGACGCGGAAACAGGCATATTGCACCACGGAAAGGCGAGCGAGCTCCTGGATTCCGACTATGAATCCGATCCTGATCCCACCGGACACGACCTCGACATATTTACTGCTCACGAGTCTGACACTGAGATACCGGAAGACCTTAAGTCTTCCTTACTCAGCAGACAGGAGGATTACCCATGCGCCGGAGAACCAATTGGAGACGTCAACGGATTTGAGCAAGAACACAGTGATCCCTGCGAGGACCCATGGGCACCATTCAGTAGTGTGTACAGTTTCAAACCGGCGTCTTGGTTCATTCAGGCTAAAGTATCTAAATCACGAATCAATAAATACTTCTCAAGTGGCCTCGGTAATTCTACGTTAGCCGGATATAGCTCTCTGCTACTCTGGAGAGCCACCTCCGCTCTTTGGACCCGTACAGCCCGTATCTGCAATGGTTCGAAGGACAGGTTGAGGATAGCAAGAGACCTCTGCCATTCTTCTATCGTAACGTCCTGGATTGTGTCAGATATCTCCTTCGTCAGATCACATACCGAGATGACTTTGTCTACATGCTGCGGCGTGAATTCGATCCTAATGGTGAAAGGATCTATGCGGAAATGCACACTGCCGACTGGTGGTGGGACGTTCAAGTACAGCGCCCCAACCTTCTTTACGTTAACGTTAGCTGACTAGTTATAGAAAATACTTCCACCTGGTGCGACTGTAATTCCCATTATTAGGACGTCCGATCAGACCCATCTCAGCAACTACTCCGGTGATAACAAAGCGTGGCCTGTCTATATTACGCTCAGAAATCTTCCGTCAGCCCGGTGCAACAGCCCTGGATCAATGGCTGTTCTACTTCTCGCACTATTGCCTGTCCCCCCCAAATTCTCAAAAGTCCACCAAAGTAGACCAATAGCAGAGACAAGTGAACGCCGACACACTGCAAGACGTATTCGAATTCATTTTTGCGCCGCTGCAGCACGCGGCGCTTGATGGTGTCTCAAATTGATTATGCCGATGGAAAGGTTCAGAGGTGCTTCCCAATCTTGTCTGCATGGGCTGCAAACTGTATGGAAAACGTGACTCTGCACGGGTTAAAATCCAACCCTTGTTCTACATGTGAGGTACCTGCCAGGGAATTAGGAACCAACGTCAAGAACTATCGAGAATGAGATTACGCAAGATACAAACGATATGCTTATGAAAAGTCAGACGGCACCCACCTCAAGTTCCGCGGCCTTGGTATCAATTTGGGCCAAAACGTTTTTCATGGACTTCACCGGGTCTCGGTGCCTGACTTGCACGTCCCGGACATGCTCCATACGGTTTATCTTGGATTATTTAAGCACATGATGGACTGGATCCAAGGCTTTCTCAAGAAACACGGGCGACTGCAGGCTTTTGACGACACTTGGAAGACATTACCGCCGTACTCAGGATTTTTGGTACCAAAAAAGGCCTACCACGAGGTAGCGCAGTGGCAGGGGAAGGAGATGAGGAATCTAGAGCGCTGTATTTTGGGAGTTCTCGCGGTGGCACTGCGCCAGCCACAGAGTTCACAAGCGATACCTTTCAAACATGCTCTCGGATGTGTCAGAGCCCTCGTCGACTTCAGTATGATGGCACAATACCGAAGCCACACGTCTGACACCATAGCTTATATGGATGATTATCTGGACGGATTTCACAAGACAAAAGGTATCTTTTTGGAGTTTCGAGTAACTAAGCGTACACTGGCCAAGGTTGATGAGCAACGGAAGGAAATAGGACATCAGAGAATGCAGATGAGCAAGCCCATGGCCCCCTCTAAACGGCGCCGTATCCGTGACGACGATCATGAAGAAGAGCACGAGCGACGTATGAACTTAATCTATAGCGAATCGCATTTCAACTTTATCAAGATACATCTACTAAGTCATTTTGGTGATCATATACGCCAGTTTGGCAATATACCGATATTTCCACGGAGTTTGGAGAGCTCGCGGACAAGGAACAAATCAAGGGCGGATGGCGATGATTGAATAAAAATAATGCCGCGCGCCAAATCGTGCACAGCTACGGTCGCCAGCACAGCATCCGGATGAGGTTATTGAACCTTGAATCTCTTCGATGCCGGGGAGCCGATCACTCTGCAGATGTCCTGCGATATTTAGAGAGTACGACAAGTGCCGTAACAACCCCGGCCGACCGTAGGAGGATCCTGAAAGGACGTCGGGACGACGTGTCCAACGTCTTGGATTTTAGCAAGGTGTCAGCATTCTCCCTCGACAGTATATGTCGCGAATTGATCAGATATAGCCGGCGTAACCTACCTACAGAGCACCGGCTTCCTGAAGATCATGCGATACTTCAATCACTCCAGGTTGAACTACTAACGCAACTCGAAATCCCGGTTCTAGCGTTCCAAGAAAGCAACGTTTACGACATCTACCCTGAGCGATGCACAGGCACCCTACACTTCAGGAACCAGGGGAGTTGCAATGATTGGGTTTGGGTCAAGGCTGGTACTGAAGAGATGTATGGTGCGCTGAGGGGCCGTCTGCCGGCAGGGCTCGTGGCGCTCTTCAAAATCAGGGACCTCACCAGTCAGAATGCTGTGCGTCGGGTGGCGGCTGTTCGGATGTTGAGTGCAGTCAACTCAGGATACCTCTTGGACATTCATGGCCTTGTTACAGTGCAGATGAGAGGGGATGCTCGAGAGTTTACGATAGTTGACGTAGGGGCAATCCTCGGCATGGCGCACCTGATCCCCGAGGGGGAAGGGCGCTGGCTAGTTAATAGCCGGATTGATTTGAGAATATTCAATGAAGTATATTAAGGAATCAGGATACTGGCGGGGGGGGAGGGGCACTGGCTGTACATAGTGTCATATCGCGCGGCGCTGCCGGGACGAAAAACGCCGTCTAGCGAATTGTGGTGAGGAAGTCGGAGGAACCTCACTACAATTCGCTAGACGGCGTTTTGCAGGCGTGAGCACATCGTCAAGCTGTATATGTTTATAGAAACCAATTGTCTAGAAAATAAGAGTAAGAAACTATTATACTACTAGCTAGTTTGCCCTGTACACGTGAGATTCTGAACTGGGGCACGGGCTGACGACGGAGATGACATGAGAAAATACGTCAGGATGCGTGGAAGAGGCAATGTGAAGCCGGCGCCGTCATGAGAGTGAACCAGAGCTAAGATTTAGACAGGACGTCAGTACGACGTGAGGTGGCATCAGGAGAGAGAGAGCGGTGCCAGGCAACCCAGGAAGCACAGGATGGGTGTGTGCATTGCAACGCAAGTCAGGGCGCAACGCCGACGCATCTGACGCAAGGTATTTTTTTGCTGATGATCTCTCGAGTTGATTGAGATCTTCTGAGTTTGACTGTCTTTGACTTGTCGAATATCGTGGAACTTCCTGTAGGTATCATCCTTCTGTTTGGATAATTGGAATCGTTCCTTTAGATAGAGTACTAACTGGTCTCTAGTAATATTTTCGCCGAATAACTCTGCTGCTTGGAAGGCTGCTTCTTGGGCTCGTCCTTCAGTGTAGAGTATCCAATAGTTTCGGTATCCATCTGACGCTTGGGGTACTTTATGTATTCGCATATAGAGTTGAACAGACTTACACCATCGGTCAAATCCTTCTAGTTGGAAGTCTTCGCTATCTCTGGTAAACTTCTTTAGTGTTGGGACTTTGATACCAAGTCTAAGGGGGACTGCCGGTTCACCTGCCAGTTCAGGTATAGGGTTACTGGGCCCTCCTTGTTGCGACATACTGTCCGAGTCGCTACTACTATCTGAGCTGCTTGGGTCGTCTGCCAGTACCTCTGCTGGGGTTCTGCCTGATGATCCTGTTGCTATTGTTGCTGCTGGGGCTCTACTTGACGGTTCTTTTAGTGGAGATACTGGGAACCCGCCAGGGGTTACTCTTGCTTCCTTCGCACGTTCTTCCGCTGACTCCGATAGGGTTTGTTGGGCACTATCTCTGGCTAGTTGTCTACCAGGCTTATCTATAAAGAACTGTTGTTTCGAAGGTGCTTTGATGAATCGTCCTTTCTCGTCTCTAGCCAGTAGTTGTTGTCCTTTCTTAGGGGGCACAGTGCTCCCACTAGGTTCCTGGTGTTCTTCAATCTTGATAACTTGTTGAAGTTAAAAAAATGTAATGGCCCCACGGGGTGGTGCCCTATTCTATGAGACTAACGATACCAGCTCTATAGCAAAGTGCGCTATCTGGTGAGGCTAAGTACCAGAGGCTTAGACAAGGTTGTTGTAACGAACTTCTTACTATATCGCAACTACTAAGTAGTTCCTAATAGTAGGCGTTTGGTAAACCAACTTGAAATACTAAGATTCTTGAAGCGAACTGAAGAAGTAACTGTTCAACCAAGTATATTGAAAACTCTGTCTGTCGAAGTCTGCTTTCTCTAAGTCCAGAGAATAGCAGGTCTTAAATACACTGGTTAGGCTACCTGAGCCTTTGTAATCAAGTAATCATAAGGCTCCGAAATGGCAGCCTTGAAACATCATATAAACAAATCAGGTATCACATCGATATCCTGATACAAAACATAAAACATATAAAGTATCAAGGGATACTCAAACCAAATGTAAAATATATAAAGTATCAAATGATACTCAAAACCAAAAATAAAACATATAAAGTATCAAACGATACTCAAAACCAAACTTAAAACATATAGAGTATCAAACGATACTCAAAACCAAACATAAAACATATAGAGTATCAAACGATACTCCAAACCAACTAGTAACCTGTACCAGTTACACCGTACCATTCCCGACATAGTATAGCTGATCCAGACTTTCCAGAGTCGAATATCAGGACCCCTATCATACTATCGGCAAAAAGCAATACATTGCAGGTTAGGGCGAGGATAATCTTTGAGAACGCTGCAAATATGGTCCGGTATCATACGTGGTTTGTTAATCCCTTTATAAAGCCTGCTGAAAATGATACCCTTCTGGAAGGTTATTGGGTAAAGGCAGCTAGAAAGTTAGGTTGGGGAAATAGGGTAATGGAAAGGCAGGCAATGACTTTTGTAAGTCCTTTAATTGACAAAGAATGTCCTATTGGAGACTGATCACTGCTAATTAGATACATTTAGTTGAAATCGAGGCAGTCAAGCACCAGGTCATATCTAGTTTCAGAGAGTAAGAACATGATTGAGGACCTGTATGACTTCTCGCAAAAACCACCAACCGAAATAAAGGCGCGAGTTGACTATTTGCTCGAAAATGATCAGTTTACATGCCACCCAAGTAAACAACAAGTTAGTAAACTCAGATCGTCCCCGGTGAGATGAGATAAGACTTACCCAAACAGGACTGTGATTGGCGCTTTTCTGCGCCAGAGATAGCATAACTCTTGTTCCATAAGTGGTACTATAGTTCGAGAATGCGAGGGAGGACCGATAAATCATTTCTTAATCGTACTAACAACATCCTGATATGCCTTACCACGGCATGTCTGTATCATTCTCTGAAGGCTTGGAGTTCCAGATCATTTGTTCAACCTCCAGATTTTTCCGCTCTGACAGCAGAAAGTTAGTATTAACTTGTTTAAAGGTTCAAATCCGCCATTGTAAAGCCTATCGTACTCACTAGAAAATTTAGATGTCTATCTTCGACAGCGTGCTACCTGGCAAAGACTACCGCCAGGAGTGTGAGATAAACTCGTTGAAGATACAAAAAAACGTATTGAGAAAATTCTGCGGGAGGGCAGATTGATACCGAATCAGGAGTCTCGTGCCCCACTAAAGGACAGAGAAGCCGCAGGATATTTGGATTTGCAGATTTCAGGCGATGAGGAAAACGAGTGGAGGACGATCATTCAGATCCCGAAGCGGGGGAGGCAGTTGAGGTTCCCGAAGAGGAGTTGAATGGGGATGCGTAACGTCCTATTTGGGATAAATGTAGATTTAAATAAAATAAACAAATAAAAGAGCTTATTATTATTATTATTATTATTATTATTTTGAATATGCCACTTAGAGTTAGACTTCAACCCAGTTTGTGAAAAAGACATTAGGGGAAAGTCGCTTGGGGCCGAAGAAAAGTCCCAAAGAGCTATGAAGAAGGCAGGAAGGTGAGAACAGTGAAGGAATAAGCCAGCGCAAGGCCACGCATCATTAAATAATGGATGGTCCTTGTCACGAAAGCGACGAATAGCGTCCGCTTAGATATTGTATACACGGAGAAATTATTGGGGCTGGTTTAGGTTATTGGGCAATAGCAAGGAGGAAGGGGAGAAATAAGCAAGAATTAGGAAAGTAGAAGAACTACGGGGAACGGTGTATTGCGGACGTTCGGAGTCGTGAAGAGTTTGTCAATAGGAAATTCAGAACAGGATGTTTGGATCAACAAGGGAACAATGCGTGGTGCGAGAGGTAATGCCGAATAAACTATAGGGGAAAGGTCAAAGCTGGAATGGACCAGACAACGGCATGTTTGGTCTGTTGGGAAGCATGATTGAGTCGTGAGGCAGAAATCCTCAATGGAACAATTCCTAGCGCGAGAGGTAATGCCGGATGAAATACAGGAGAAAGGGTCAAAGCCGGAATGGACCATACAACGGCGTGTTTGGGCTGTCGGGAAGCATGATTGAGTCGTGGGGCAGAAATCCATAACGGAACAATTCCTGGCACGAGAGGTAATGCCGGATAAACTAAAGTAGAAAAGTCAAGCGCGAATGGACTGTGCAATTGCTCAAAGAGGATGAAGTGCATCCAGAAAACGTTGCATGACAACGAAATTACCGACACAAAAAAAAATGCCCCATGACCCTGGATTTATTCCGGAATTATGGAGCATGGACGAGAGATACAACAACTTGAGTTTCATAATTTGGCCCCCCATACCCCCTATCCCTAATGAGTTATGAGGGTCAAATGTGAACTTTTGCTGATGTCTATCAGTTGATTGAAACTAGGGTGTAGCACACTTTGTGCTCCGTCTGGACGAAGGCTCATGTTTCTTGCACGAAGAACATCAGGTGCAAATGCTGAATGACATATTGCATTGTCAAACATATAGAGTGCTTGACAACCGGGATATGCGGATTCAAAGATTGGAATAGCAACTCTGATAACCTGACGTACGAGATCATCACTATCCCACCAGTTGTCACCACCATATTCAATGCACATTGTTGCAGTGTACTCACTGTAGCGTAAGTCACTATCAGGTGTAAGACCAAAGTTTGGAAGATCCCCACTGGGCAGCCATCCTGGAGCCTGTAATCGACCACCAGGAGTAATAAATTCTGAGACCATAATTCCCTTACCCCGAGTCTTTTTTCTCAAAGGGGGCTCTCCTTCCTTCATCCATGCATATCTTCTTCCATCATTCGTATCAAATATGGATTTGTCATGTGTTACTAGAACAATTGGCCTTTGACCAGGTGGAAGATCTTCAGGATAAATCATAATCAGCTTTCCTTCTAGGCTTAGTTCCCACTTAACCATAAATGGTTTCAGGCATTCAAGAGCTGGAAGAAATTCCTCCTGTCTATACCTGACTATATCTTCACGTTCATGACTGTCCTTATAAATTCCTTTCTTGATCTCTTTATACCTATATCCAAGACGTTTTAGCCAATGAGAGGCAGTTTGACGGGTCAAAACCTTTTCCATGACTGAAGGAGAAGGTGGTGGGAGTTGAACATTGGATATAACATTGGCACCTGGAGGATCAGGGCGGCTGGGTGTCTCCACTTGGGGTAATATTCCATCAGACCAGTATTGGGTAACAGCTGTGGCTAATGAGTGTGCAGTGACTGCATCTCCGGTTTGAATGAGATACTCTCTGATGGCAAGGTGTGTTCCCTCATTATTTAGTCGAGAAATGATGCTTTGCTTATCTTGTGACTTGCGGAATGTCATGTTTCGGCCACGGATCCACTGACACTCATCATGAATCAAGTGTAATGCTGCTTTACGACCCTTGTCAGCTCCTGCTACAACCAGTTTGGCTAGTTCTATCCGTGGCTTATTCCAAGTCGACTTTGTCAAACTGAGCTTCTGAAACTGCAGAAATTGCAAGACCTGCTGGTAATTCTCAAGTTTCAGACCTTTCAGTGGACACTTTTTCGACCGCAAGTATTTCTTTAAATCTCTAATGGCTATCAGTTCGTAATATTAGCAATTGATAATTCTAGTTTCCATATACAATCTTGATCAAGTTATAGCCACTATGGTCAGGTTAACTTACCCAAGGATAGAAGATGCATTTTGATCCTCTCCTGGCATGCAGTCTCAACTCGAGGCCAACTGCTAACGGCCTGCTCTAGACAATTTGCTAGCTTGCTTTGATTTATATCACACTGGTGAATTACTATAAACAAAGTTGTATAATTCTTATTAGCTATTCAATTGCTGAGTATATATAAATACAAACTGGTAGTATATCTGTTATCATACCTGGGCTATTATTTCTTTTCCTAATCACATCCTCTTGGTCACTTAAGCAATAGCTTTTCACTTTTTATGTCTCCATTGGGTTTGTCGAGAGAGCTCCTTTACCACTATATCACCATCTTGTGCATCTAGTTCTGTCTTAGTTACTACCTTTACTATCAATATCTACATTTCATTCCCTCATACCTGACAAATAATTGAAGTGATTTGCAGATTCTGTGGCGTGTTTTGTAGTAATTGTGTTTTGCGACATAGCTTCAGGCTCATGGAGAGAGGGTGCAGGAGGATTTTGCTTGTGAGGACGGCCACCAAGCAGTCCTACAAGTTGGCTGGCAGCTTTTGCTTTTTTTGGACGTGGCATTGGTAAAGTAATTCTGAAATATATATAGTGGGTGATAGAATGGATATAATATGCAGTTGTAATTGATTAAAGCAACGGTCAAAGTTGGATATATAACATACACCTATGACAAGTATAATCATAATACAATAACATTATCTTATTTCTATTAGGGTTATTTATGATTGTTTTAGGTTTGAGGCTTTTTGTGATTATTTTTGTCAGAAAAGTGTCATCCCAAAATAGAAAATCACATTTTCAATAATAATTTGATGCTTCCTAAGAAAACTAACTGTGGCTGACATAACACTTTTTCACCATTCTTACCAAAAATCCAAGTTTTTAAATCCTTAAGGATACGCAACTACAAACATAATTGCAAAAGAAAATCCTGTTTCCTATAATTTTTCATCTTCTCTTTCTGAAACAGGTTACTTTATTGCCATTATGTTGGTGGTTGCGTATCCTTAAGAGTTTGAAATACGTGAAATTTCAGGTCCCCTTTTTGAATGGCAGGAACCATACTTTGTTACAGTAAAAATCCAAACAAATTTAGGCCAGTTCTTAGCTTAAGTCATAGTCTACGTAGTATTATTAGGCTTTTTGTGTGGTCAGCTAAAGCCCAGTGCAAATAAAAATGACGATAATATTATCATGCCCTAAAAGGGATAATGTAACCGATTAAAGAAAAAGGGACGAGAAGAAAGAACAAAAAGACCTCTCATTGTGTGTTGCCTAGTAAACAACCCCATAGGGTAAATTGATCAGATATACCAATAAACTTCAAATTACCGTAGAATCAGAGCGACAGTACTGAACAATGCGAGACCATTATCCCTACCCTCCGTTCAAGACCATATTTCACCCGCTTCCAAAGTTTTTCCACCTCCTTGGAGCGTAAAGTGGAGGATGGATTGATAACATAAATGCGGCTTTTCGTTCAAGAAATTTGTAATTAAACTACGGTATATCATCTCTCTCATATAGAAGCCCTTTCTCCAGTTTGTTCCGCAGGTTCAGTGGTTAGGTTGTGGACTATAAAACGCGAAACTATCATTTTTGACCAAGTGGTGAGTTGTTTTGTTTCCTCAAAAGTTGATTGCAGGGTTCTATCAGCCTGCTTTTCTGATTTGGAGTATCAGGGTTGTAACTCGAATCGAGATTTTTTTCTTCTGCCTTTCTTTGTTTAGTGAGCTCACCGCTTACCTGCCGCGATCACCTACTGGCCGCTTCCGTAGGTGAAAGACCTTGAGTGTACTCGCGCTTAAACTACTCGAGTAAGTTATGGCACATAAGTTTGCGATATAACAACTCCTCAAAACTAAAGTATCATAACCACAAGATTAGCATGCGAGCAGTGCACTGACCCCGAAGGCAACAATAACCCCAAAATCAAGAATCGTCGGTTCTGCGGTAGCAAGTAGAGAGAGAAGAAAAGAAGAAAAGGGGTTTTTCTTCGTATTTACTAATGCCACGCTAACAGCCACCTACTTACCTATGGCTTCGAGGTGACTCTTCTCATAGATTAGTAAATTTAAAAGAAGCTCAAGGCCCACTCGTTTTTGAGTACTGTAGATAAATCACTGGATTATGGGTGTAACTTGACCTAAATCGGGATTGCCTCCGCCTTTCTCTCTAGTGAGTGATGGTCTTTTACCCGCTGTGATCATTTCCCAAGTGAAACACGTTAACCGATCGACATAAGTTAAACTCTGGGAGCTATTCTATCGATCTGGAGAAAAGATTGGATCTTCCAACAAAAGAAATAGTCTAAATATGCTGCTAATCCTTTAATAGGGGGGTGCACAACGAAAGCAAATTCCCCCCCGTTATCTGTCTCACCCAGGAGGCCGAAAACAATGATAACCAGTATGATGACATTTAGCGGGACAGAAAGCCGAGACTACGCATTAATTGAATCCCCGGAGTGCGAACGTGACGTTTCTCGAAGTTAGGCGACGCTGACGCTGAGGGAGGTAGCGGTCGCAATGTACAGCAGGATAGGGGCTGTGCCTTGAGGTATGATATGTACCACGGCAGGAAAAGGAGAAAAGGAAAGAGGGAAGCTCTGATCTTGACCTTTGCTAGTATAATACATGTGCTTGGGAATTAAAAGGCTGTTTTTTTCGACTGGGATTCTTTCCCATTGGAATGCCATGAGGAGCGGGGGGCTTCCATTCTATGATAGCAAATAAAAAGGGTAAGAAAGCCTCTAATTTGACAAGGAAAATATAAATGATAAAATATTATATGTCTTGAATCAACCGGGGAGGAAAAACAGCGGGTTATGGAATAGAATTAAAAGAGAGAAAAGGCATGATATTAAACACAATGCCTATGCTATGGTAATGTATGATGGCTACGCAAATCAAGCAGACGACCCTCGCTAATTCATCCCTAGTCACTTCCCCCCGCGCACTACCCACGATTAAAGCCCATCGGAAATTGTCCAACTGCGTTTCTGAAGGGTAACGGAACCAAGAGCAGAGGGAACCAGAAAAAAGGGGAAAGAAATGGAAAGAAAATTTAATAGGAATGATATTGTAAAACCAATAGAGGGAGGTAGGAGGTAGAGAACGCGTAGAAAGAGTGTTAAAGGGCTCAGTGGTCGCCAGCCCGCTGTGGATTAGATGGAAGCCTGAGGAATGGGGAGGTGCTGAGCTTTGGCCTTGAATATCAAAATCTGCGGATTCTTTTGGAGGGGCGCTGATTTAAATCGGACGGCTCGGATGAGGAAAGTGCCGCAAAGCCACCGCCACTTGACGAGGAAATTGAATCTCTATGTTCGGATAGTAATTTCACAATGGCATCATGTCCGGCTTTCAGGGCTTGCGAAAGTGCCGTTTGACCAGCGAGATCTGTCATATCGGAGTTGATATCCATTCGCTCTAGTAACGTCTTCACGACAGCCTCACGCCCTTTCCGGGCAGCTATAATGAGTGGTGTTTGGCCATGTTGGTTCACAGTGTTGGGGCTAACATCTTCTCGCTGCAGCAGCATCTTCACAACTGCACCATGTCCTTCGCAGGCTGCTTCGAAGAGAGGCGTTTGGCCATCATTATTCGCAGTGTTGGGGTTAACATCCACTCGCTTCAACAGCATTTCCACGATCCCTTCATGTCCCTCCCGGGCGGCTATGAAGAGCGGCGTTTGACCATATTTATCCGCGGTATTAGGGTTGACATCCCCTCGTTCCAACAGCATCTTCACGGCTCCCCTACGTCCATAACAGGCAGCTATGTAGAGTGGTGTTGCCCCATGTTCGTTCACTGTGTTGGGGTTGAAATCATTCCGCTCCAGCAGCATTTTAACGATTCCTGCATGTCCCTCGTAGGCAGCTTCGAAAAGAGGTGTCTGGCCATATTTATTCGCAGTGTTGTGGTTGACATCCACTCGCTCTAGCAGCTCTTTCACGACCCCCTCATGTCCTGCCCCGGCGGCTATGAAGAGCGGTGTTTGGCCATAGATATCCGTAGCGTTGGGGCTGACATCATTCCGCTCCAGCAGCATCTTAACGACTCTTTCACGTCCTTTGTAGGCGGCTCCGAAAAGAGGTGTTTGGCCATACTTATTCGCACTGGTGGTGCTGACATCCACTCGCTCTAACAGCGCTTTAACGATCCCCTCATGTCCTGTCCAGGCGGCTGTGAAGAGGAGTGTTTGGCCATAGTTATCCACAATGTTAGGGTTGATATCTTTCCGCCCTAGCAGCGTCTTCACAACCCCCTCACGTCCTTTCCGGGCGGCTATGCGGAGTGGTGTTTGGCCGTGCTTGTCCACAGTGTTAGGGTTGGCATCGTTCCGCTCCAGAAGCATCTCCACAATTCCCACATGTCCCCCACCGGCAGCTTCAAAAAGAGGTGTTTGGCCATATTTATCCTCAGTGTTAGGGTTGACACCCGCTCGCTCTAGCAGGGTCTTCACAACTCCCTCACGTCCTTTCCGGGCAGCTACGAGCAGTGGTGTTTGGCCATGTTCGTTCACTGTGTTGGGGTTGACATCGTCTCGCTGCAGTAGCATCTTAACGACATCCTCATGCCCTTGGTAGGTGGCTCTGAAAAGAGGTGTTTGGCCATATTTATCCGCAGCGTTGGGGTTAACATTCACCCGCTCTAGCAGTATCTTCACGGCTCCCCCATGCCCATTACGGGCGGCTATCAGGAGTGGTGTTGTGCCACATTCGTCCATAGTGCTGGGGTTGATGTCGTTCCGCTCTAACAGTATCTTAACAACCCCCCCATGTCCATTGCAGGCGGCTCCGAAAAGGGGCGTTTGGCCATGATTATTCGCAGTACTGGGGCTGACGTCCACTCGCTCCAGCAGGGTATTCACAACTTCTTCATATCCCTCCCGGGCGGCGATGAAGAGTGGTGTTTGACCATGTTCATCCGCAGTATTAGGATTGACATCGCTCCGCTCCAACAGCACCTTCACGACGTTCTCATGTCCTTTCCAGGCAGCTGTGAAGAATGGAGTTTGGCCATATTTATCCGCAATATTAGGATTGACCTCGTTTCGCTCCACCAGCATCTTAACGACCCTTTCATGTCCATTACGGGCGGCTACCAGGAGTGGTGTTGCGCCACATTTGTCCACAGTGCCAGGGGTGACATCGTTTCGCTCCAGCAATATCTTAACAACCTCCCCATGTCCATTGCAGGCGGCCCCGAAAAGAGGCGTTTGGTCATCATTATTCGCAGTGCTGGGGTTAACGTCCACTCGCTCCAGCAACGTCTTCACGACTTCTTCGTGTCCCTCCCGGGTGGCGATGAAGAGCGGTGTTTGGCCATATTCATCCGCAATATTGGGGTTGACATCGCTCCGCTCCAGCAGCATCTTCACAACTTCATCACGTCCCTCGCTGGCTGCTTCAAAGAGAGGCGTTTGGCCATTATAATTCGCAGTGTTGGGGTTGACATCCACTCGCTTCAACAGCATCTCCACGATCCCTTTATGGCCCTCCCGGGCGGCTATGAAGAGCGGCATCCGGCCATATCCATCCGCAATATTAGGGTTAACATCCCCTCGGTCCAAGAGCATCTCCACGACTCTCTCATGTCCTTTCCAGGCGGCCACAAAGAATGGTGCTTGGCCATATTTATCCGCAGTATTAGGGTTAACATCTGCTTGCTCCAACAACCTCTTCACGACTCCATCGTGTCCTTCCCGGGCAGCTATGAAAAGTGGTGTCCGGCCACAACCCTCCGCAGTGTCGGGGTTGACACCCACTTGCGCCAACAGCATCTCCACGATCCCTTCACGCCCCTCCCGGGCAGCTATGAAGAGCGGCGTTTGACCATATTTATCCGCAGTATTAGGGTTGACATCCGGTCGCTCCAACAGCAGCTCCACGACTCTCTCATGTCCTTTCCAAGCAGCCACAAATAATGGTGCTTGGCCGGATCTATCTGCAGTATTAGGGGTGACATCCACTCGTTCCAACAACATCTTCACGACTCCATTGTATCCATCTCGGGCGGCGATGAAAAGTGGTGTTTGGCCACAATCTTCCGTGGTGTTGGGGTTGACATCTGCTCTCTCCAATAGCATCTCCACGATCCCTTCATGTCCCTCCCGGGCGGCTACGAAGAGCGGCGTTTGACCATATTTATCCGTAGTATTAGGGTTGACATCCGGTCGCTCCAACAGCATCTCCACGACTCTCTCATGTCCTTTCCAGGCGGCCACGAAGACTGATGTTTGGCCGGATCTATCCACAGTATTAGGGTTGACATCCGCTCGCTCCAACAGCATCTTCACGACTCGTTCATGTCCTTTCAAGGAGGCCGCGAGGAATGGTGTTTGGCCATATTTATCCGCGGTGCTGGGATTGACACCCCTCCGCTCTAGTAGCATCTTTACGACTCCATCATGTCCCTCCCAGGCGGCTATGAAAATCGCTGTTTGGCCATAATGTTCCGCAGTGTTGGGGTTGACATCCACTCGTTCCAACAGCACCTTCACGACCCCTTCACGTCCTTCCTGGGCGGCTATGAAAAGTGGTGTTTGACCATAATGTTCCGCAGTATTAGGGTTGACATCCGCTCGCTCCAACAGCATCTCCACGACTTTCTCATGTCCCTCCCGGGCGGCTACGAAGAGCGGCGTTTGACCATATTTATCCGTAGTATTAGGGTTGACATCCGCTCGCTCCAACAGCATCGCCACGACTTTCTCATGTCCTTTCCAAGCAGCCACAAAGAATGGTGTTTGGCCATAATTATCCGCAGTATTAGGGTCAACATCTGCTCGCTCCAACAGCATCTTCACAACTCCTTCATATCCTTTCAAGGCGGCCGCGAGGAATGGTGTTTGGCCATATTTATTCGTAGTGCTGGGGCTGATACCGTTCCACTCCAGTAGCATCTTTACGGTTCCATCATGTCCCTCCCAGGCGGCTATGAAAAGTGGTGTCTGGCCATAATGTTCCGCAGTGTTGGGGTTGACATCTACCCGTTCTAACAGCATCTTCACGACCCCTTCATGTCCCTCCTGGGCGGCTATGAAGAGCGGTGTTTGGCCATGTTGATTTACAGTGCTGGAGTTAACATCGCTCCGCTCCAGAAGCATCTTCACAACTCCCTCACGCCCTTCGCAAGCGGCTCCGAAAAGAGGCGTTTGGCCACCATTATTCGCAATATTAGGGTTGACATCCCCTTGTTCCAGCAGCATCTTGGCCACTCCCTCATCTCCGGCCCAGACGGCTCTAAAAAGTGGTGTTTGACCGTATTTATCCCTTCTATCGGGATCGATATCCGTCCGCTTCAAGAGCACCTCCACCACGCCCTTATGCCCACATGCAGCAGCCCATAAGAGGGGTGTTCGACCATCTGCGTTCGTCGTATCAGGATCAACACCCCATTGTTCCAGTAGCATCTTTACCGTAGCTTCATGTCCCTTTCTAGCAGCCCAGGCCAATGCCGTATTTCCCTCGATATCGGTTGCATTAAGATCCCATTCCCTCACCTTCAGCAAAGCAATCGTTATCCCCACAATCCCGAGATAGGCTGCACCGTGGAGCCCTGTAAATCCCTCAAGGGCATCAGCTCCTTTCTGTTGAGGACGGTGCCACCACCAATCCCTTTCATGAATTAAGAGTAGCTTAGAGGATACATGCTTATCGTAGCCGTCAAGGAGTTTCAATGCTAGTAATTTCACTCTTTCGCTGAGCTCCTTCCTTGCATGTGTTCCCCAAAAACAAGAGGCATAGCCGACAAATGTAGCCATCAGCGACATATCAAGAGCAGTCGACAGGTCCTTGACGCACCGAAAATTGAGGAAGGTCAAACAAATCTCGGCCATCATCGAGTGGGGCCTAGGGAACAGGGAGGAATCTTTGGATAGATGCTCTTGGAGAGTGAAGTGAACAAGGCGAACGGTAGATGACGATGCCTCAATCGTAACGAGCCCCAGAGAACAGCGTAACACTGTTTCTATTGCGGGTATGTCTCCAGAATTCTGGTCCGTATCTCCTGTCTCTACTCCTAGTGCCTGACATAACTCAAGAGCCTTCAGTGGCCGCTCAGAATGTGATATCCACATGAGGGCTCCCATGCCGAGCCTCGATTTGGTTCCATCCTGTGACTTTATCCGTGTGATGGTCGCCGTGTATGCGTCTCCCAGCCCCTTCCCTTTTGTCATCTCTTCAAGCCTTTTCCTTCTCCTGTTGATCGTCACCTCTTTAAGAATTGCGTCCATATTTAGTGAAACTAGGAGGAATCTAGCCACCAGCGTTAGCGAATTGCCCTTGGATGTATTGCGGAAGTGCCCGATATTGCTACTCACACATCGGAAATCATGTCAGGAATTATTCTCATAATGTCCTTCCACAAATAATCGTCCATCGCATAGGGCTCCGTGTCTCTATCCAACCTCGCACTCAAATATACCTTAATGTCACCTTTGGTTGGACTGACAGGTATTGTAATGACCCCAGTGAAGTATCTCTTCACTTCCCCCTCGACATGAGATCTCCCGGTAAATAACACCCGCGTGCTTGGCGACTCCCAAACAACATCTCGCAGTGACTCAAGCACCTCCCGTCGACTCTTGGGAGTAGATTCATCCAAGGCGTCGATGCAGATATAAACTGGGGGTAACAACGCGATGGTGGCCTTTAGCATTGCCACTAGGTCGGATAATCGTAGACCTCGGTCAGAAAACCGCTTCCGAAACGACTGTCGTATATTCTCAGGTATCTCTCCTGTGCTCACAAGCTGCTTTAGGATGGCGCCTAGCAGAGCCGCTGCGGACTGCTCTTGGTGGGCGAGGAAATCGCAATATAGCCAAGCGACAGCCAGATCCTTCTCCCCAGCCTGGTCACACAGGCTATCAATCACGAGGGAACTAATATTTCCTACTCGTCAGCAACATTTGCCATCTCCCCTCCAAGAGCAGAGTGCCCTCACATTAAATATGTCTTTCCCACACCGGGACCCCCAGAACAAAATAACACCGACTCAAGGGATCTATCCTCTCCGTTACTCCATTTCCGAAACTCACTGGTTTCCAAAAACCAAGCCCCCACGGCATTGAGCCGGTCGGCTCGCACGCCTTGGTGCCGCCGCTGAGGTTTTAGAGGCGATAGCCACTCCCGGATCTGATTATCCTCATCGGATATCACTGTGTTAACGTTGATGACATTATTGAAAGAGTTGACATTATCGGTGATGCATAGGTTTCGCGATGATTTTTGTGCCATGTTGTTTGAAATGCTTGCGATCAGTACGGGCAGTGTAATGAGAAATGTGTCGAAGAATCTTAGGGGATCCCCCTGATCATAAGACCCCAAGTGGGTGAGACTTTGACGTTTCACAAGCACCCATTTTTCCAACCAGCTCGGGCAGGCAGAACCCTGCAGCGCCCTTACCTCGAGAATCTAACCTTGAGATCAACTTACCATCATACAGTAGCTGCCGTACCGTAAAAACTCTTGATATTCGCCATCTCAGACAGTCCGCTAATCTCCCATGGTCAGCGAGTTACCCCAGGATAGGTTTAGTCTGACAGGTTGTTGGGATTGCGAATACTGGTTAGCGAGATCTAATGTGTCAAGTGGGCCGATCTTTTACTGTGTTAGGAAAATGCTAATCCCTCTCTGGATTTCTTGACTCAGAATCCGGAGATTAGCGGGCTGCCTGAGATGGCGGATTTCAAGAGCTTTTACTGTATATACGAGTACAAGCAGTCTTATACATGTACTAAACTAGGAAACGCCAAGGAGTACCTGGATCATCTGATAAAAACACCAGATAAGGAGATGCCAAGCCAAGAATTGATGACAAATGATTTTATATCAGGTCAAGCCAAGTACTCATTAGGTCTATACCCTATTGTATATAGTATTTACATGTTGCCAGATTCTCAATTAATAGAAATCATTATAATTCCAACTACCTTCTATATTCCTATATTACACTTGTGTTTAAGTACGACAATTGTGTTCATTGTATTTACGATTTGAACTGCCAGTGTAAGGGTTCCAAAGATGATTCTATTTCAACTAAGTCAGGATATATTAATCTAACATAAATATCTGAGCATTTAGGACTCTACAAATATAGGTAAGAGAATTGAAGAAACAAAAAGATCAAACGGCTAACATTATTAAGATTTGTGAGAGCAATGGTGGTAATGCAAGTGTGTAGAAGATGTCAAATTGAAAAGGATGAGGGAGAGTTTGATAGAGATGGTGAGGGGAGGTTGCGGAAAGGATGTCGAGATTCTTTGGTAAGTTGATATGAAAATCTATTATAAATCTAACCTTTTCATTACAACATTTTTTACATTATTAAAAATATATTGAATATTATTAGAATTATTACTAAATGAATAAATTTATATAGGAACAAGAGAGAGAGAGAAGAAGGATTAGAAAAGAGATGCAAAATCCTATGTTACTGCTTGAAGCAGCTCAACCATCTGAAGTTCTGCGAGAACCAGATTCCAATATCCAGCCAAGAGCTATACCACCGCAACCAAATCCTCGAAATCACCAAAGATATTCTCCTCTTGCCTATATAGAGAATAGTAGATTCTGGAAGCTACTAGAATGTGACAGAATGAATATCGAGTGCAGAGATTGCGGAGCATTGCATTGGATAGAGGAACGGATTGCAGACTCTAGCAAGACGAATCCAATATTTGAGAAGTGCTGCAAGCATGGAAGTGTAACACTTCCAATGCTTCAACCTCTACCTGAACCGCTAAATTCCTTGCTAAGTGCTCAAGATCCAGAAGCGACGACCTTTCGTACCAACCTGCGCTTGTGGAATTCAACATTTTCCTTTACCTCAGTTGCACATAACATGGACAGTAGAACTGGAATTCATGGTGGTCATATTCGCAACTTTCAAATACACGGAGAGTTATACCATCTCCAAGGACCTTTAGAACCTCCAGGGCCAGAGGACGCATGCTATTCACAAATATATCTATACGATCCGGATTTCGCAAAATATCTTAGATCTGCAAGGTATCCAACTCTTGATCCAATAAATTCTTAATGAAATTACTGACATGCTATATTCCTGCTCGCCCTGGATTCAAATATATCGCACAGCCGTGGAACAATTGGCCATACAAGCAGCTACAGTTGATGAATATACAATTATTCTCAACCCACAGTTGCAGCTAATTGTGAATAGTGGTGCTGATACAAGAAGGGCAAATCTGCCGACAACAAATAAAGTGGCAATGATAGTGCCTGAGGAGTATGGGGAAAGAGGATTTCGAGACATAATTCTTGCAAGACGAGTCCAAAATGGCAGGGATGATCAAGTGCAACATGGCTATCATAGAATCAACCAGAATCATGCAGCATATCTTCCGCTGCACTATGTGCTTATATTTCCTTGTGGCGAGAAAGGATGGCACTGGGGTATGGAGTTGGATGACCCCAATAGAGAAAGAGAACGACTGCGATTGGGTCAACGGACATTTTATCGATATCGGCTCCATCCAAGAACGAATGAACCTAAAACCATCTTCCAATGCCAAAAGCTCTTTCAACAGCTGGTAGTAGATATATGGGCTGCTACAGATCAGAATAAGTTGCTTTGGATTCGGCATCATCAAAGCGAGTTACGTGCAGATTTATACAATAGCCTCAGAGATATATTGCAACGAGATGATGTTCAGCTTAACTTATCCAGTATTGGAAAGAAGATCATATTACCTTCCAGCTATCTAGGCGGCGATAGATTTATGCAACAAATCTATCAAGATAGTATGGCTATTGTTAGATATATGGGACGTCCTTCTTTGTTCATCACGTTTACAGCAAACCCCAAGTGGGATGAAATTAGTCGAGAACTCCTACCTGGACAAACTCCTGCTGACAGGCCAGATCTTATTGCAAGAGTTTTTTGGTTACAGCAAAGATCAATGCTGGATGAGATTAAGAAGAAGCATATTTTTGGTCATTGTATGGGAGTTGTCTGGACAATTAAGTACCAGAAACGCGGATTACCCCACATGCATCTTTTAGTCTTTCTAAAGACAGATCACACTTTTCTTACTCCACAAAATGTTGATAAGATAATTTCAGCAGAATTGCCGGATGAGACGACAGCTCAGGGAAAGGAGCTTAGTGATATTATAAAATCAGCCATGGTTCACACCCAATGTGCTGGAGGCAATACAAAAAGTATTTGCATGAAGGATAGAGCTGGCAGAAATCGCCTTACATGTTCCAAGCATTATCCTAGGAACTTTCAGCATGAAACAGTTATTCAAGAAAATGGCTACCCTCTATACAAACGTCGCGATTCTGGCCACAACTTTATAATTCATGGCAAAGGAACTGCTCAATGGCAATGAATCACCATTGATAACAGATATGTGGTACCATATAACCCATATCTGACTTGGTGGTATAAGGCACATGTGAATGTGGAGATTTGCGGATCTATAAGGGCTATTAAATATATTCATAAATATATTTACAAGGGAGGAGATCAGGCTACTATTGAGCTAGAATCTGAAAAAGACGAAATTAAACGGTATTTAAATGGTCGATATATCGGGCCAACTGAGGCAATTTGGAGATTGTTTGAATATAAAATTCATGACGAACTTCCTTCAGTTACACATCTGGCAATACACCTACCTGGTGAACAGGCTATTTTCTTTCCTGAAGGACTTGATCGGGAGCAGTTACAAGAGAGGATAGAGAATTCTAGAACAACATTGACAGCATTTTTCGATTACAATCGCCTGAATTCAGATGGAAGAGGACTATTATATCAAGAGTTTCCGGAACATTATCGGTATATTTACAAAACAAAATGGCAAAAAAGGAAACGAGAAGGAAGAACTGCAATTGGTAGAATGTGGTCTGCAAGTCCATTTATGGGGGAAAAGTATTACTTGAGGCTTCTTCTCACAGTGGTAAGAGGGCCAAAAGGATTTGAAGATCTTAGAACTGTGGGTCATCGGCATTATAATACTTTTAAGGAGGCATGTATAGCCTTAGACCTATTGGAAAATGATGGAGAGTGGATTGAAACCTTTACAGAAGGTCAGAATTTTGCCAGTGGGTATGCTTTACGACAGTTATTTGCTACTGCCCTACAGTATGGTACTATAGCAGAGCCTATTAATATTTGGAACCGATTCAAAGATGCACTTTGTGATGATCTTCCTAATCATCTAGCCTCTGGATGTGTGCTACTACCTGATAATGCACAAGAAGGAATGCAAGATGTGCATTACGACTATGGATTATATCTAATTCAACAACTGTTACTCGAGTTCAACAAACACCTATCGGACTTCCAACTTCCTCTTCCTATTCTGCACTGGAATGGACAACAAACAGCCTCTTACAATAATCTAATTGTAGAGGAGCAAGCATATTCACCAAATACAGAGACAGCAGCGTTTCAAACAATGGCTCAGAGCTTGAACATCCAGCAAAGAGAATGTTTTCACATGATCATTCAAGCAACTACAATGCATAATCGACAGACAAGATCTTCCAGCTTGTTTCTTCAGGGGCCAGCTGGTACCGGAAAAACATTTTTGTATAAGTGCCTATGTGTATATTTCCGCTCCTAAGGCAAGATTGTTCTATGTGTTGCATCTTCTGGGATTGCAGCTCAGTTATTACCAGGAGGATGCACTGCCCATTCCAGATTTAAAATTCCTCTCAGCAATAGCCTTGATGCAAATTGCAATATTGCAAAGAATTCGCAATTAGCAGATCTGATTCGACAGACGGAGCTAATAATTTGGGATGAAGTCCCTATGCAGCATCGAGCATGCTTTGAAGCTGTCAATCGAACTTGAAATGACTTGTGTGACTCACAACCTGAAAGCATATTCGGTGGTATTCCTACCATCCTTGGTGGAGACTTTGCACAAATTCTCCCTGTTGTCAGACACGGGTCAAAGCAGGCGACTATTCTTGCATGTATTCAGCATGCCTCAATATGGTCAAGATTAAGTATTCTGCGACTTACACAAAATATGCGAGTTATTGAGGGTGCACAAAACCAACTATTTCTTCAGTTTCTACACTCTCTTACCTATGATCAAAGTTACTATAGTCAACCAAATCTTCCAACCTATATCAGCTGTGTTCATACCAGCGATGCGCTATGCTCAGCCATATACCCTCTTGAACTACTTCACAACAGTCCTATCTTGCATAATAGCTTTAAGGGACGCTCAATTCTCTCATATACCAATGATGCTACAAATGAGTTCAATGTGACTCTCATTACTGCAATGCCTGGTGATATGCATGAATTTTACAGTGTCAATTCTGTTAATCTCAATGATGAAGCAACTGAGGCAGAACCTCTTCCTGCAGAATATCTCCAGTCAATTGAGCTTCCTTCATTACCACCAGCTATTCTCAAACTTAAGATTGGAGCACCAGCAATATTACTTCGAAATTTAAGCCCGAAGGAAGGCATGTGTAATGGAACAAGAGTTCGGATAGTTGCCTTAGGCAGAAATTGTCTAAAAGTGGCCATTTTAGGTGGCAGATATGATGGGATGATAAGGTTGATACCTCGAATTAAACTGACATCATCTAAGGAGGATCTCCTATTTCTACTTACACGAAAGGAGTTTCCAATACGGCTTTATTTTGCTATGACTGTGAATAAATCACAAGGGCAGTCACTGGATCATGTGGGTGTTGATTTAAGGACCAATGCTTTTACTCATGGTCAATTATATGTTGCTTTATCACAAGTTACCTCAGTTACTGGACTTAGTGTATTGTAGTTAGAGTCTCAGCACAGGTCTACTGCAAATGTTGTATATCCAGAGGTTTTGCTTTAATTGTAATTTTTCTAATTGTATCATCTGTTATCAACTATGATACCGTCCTGTATGAGGTAGCCAATTCAATTTCAATACATGACAGAAATAGTGGCTACTCAGAACTTTCAATATGATCGAGCTTTAAATATTTCTTATAATAGTCAAATAGGAAATTGTTAAAACCTCTTAAAGGTTCAAACTTTCGTGATATACTATTTTTAAAATTGCAACACACATTCTACACTTGCTAATTAAATTTCAACAAATCATGGAAGTAATAGTTAGTCACAATTTTCTAATTCATAAAGCTCTAGAAATGGATTACAAGAGTCAAATAACAAACTTTTTAAACCTTCTGATTGTTCAAACTTTTGTTATACTGTTTTTAAAATTGAAACATAAATTATATACTATCAGATATACTGTTCTGTATTATATAGCTAATTAAATTTCAACAAATGGATAGAAGAAATAGTTACTCACAATTTTCAACTTCATAGAACTCTAGACACAGATTATAAGAGTCAAATAACAAACTTTTAAAACCTCCTGATTGCTCAAACTTTTGTAATATTGTTTTTAAAATTGCAACACAAATTATATACTATATACTGTCCTGGATTATATAGCTAATTAAATTTCAACAAATAGATAGAAGTAATAGTTACTCATAAATTTCAACTTCATAGAGCTCTAGAAATGGATTATAATAATCTAATGAGAAACTTTTAGAACCTTGTGATTGTGCAAACTGTAGTTATACTATGTTATAAAATTGCAACATCTATTTTCTACCAGTATGGTATTTGGTATTATGTAATCTATTAAATTTAACCGTTTGAGGCAAGGAGAACTTTCTCACAACTTTCAACCATATAGAGTTCAAGACATTAATGATACTAACTGAATAAGAAATTTTTGAAACCTCCTAATTGCTTAAGCTATGTCTATATCTTTTTTGATCATTGGTACAATTGCTTACTATTTTCATTTTTCTTGAGTACTAATACGGATTATTATTTTTAATAGAATATATGTGTCAAAACCTAATATCTGTTAGGGTATAGGCTAAAGCCTTTATCACAAGATCTTATCTCAGTATGACTATTGAAATAAAATAGTATAGAACATTCATTTTCAAATTAGTATATATAAGAGATGTAAATATACTTTAACCTACTTATTCAATTTCAATAATACGCTATCCAGCAATACAATATCATCAAATCATATCTTTTTAGTATTGATATCCAATATATCTATATTCACCTTTCCTTCTCTACCTCTCATTTCCTGTTTCTTATATCTTTTCTGAAATGTCTTTCAATACCAAGACCAAAACCCAGGAGTGGATGACCTTTCTCGACACTATGAGGCAAGTTCCTCTTTCAGTCGGACATGAAATAAGCATCTGTCGGCAACTACCAATGTACAAGAGTGCGGAGTCTCGTCGCTTGTATATTCGATCAGCAAAAGGAATAGTGGAAGAGAAGCTTGAGTCAGGAGAATGGACTCTGGAACGACATGATGCTGAAATTGCGAACTGGTTACTTGGAATCGCTATCGGAACCTATCTTCCCTTGATTCGGAGCTATAGTACTCTTACTATTTTGACAAATGCATTGGGTAATGCTAGTGAACAACAGTCGTCAGCGATCGCCGATTGGCATGTTTATGCAGCCTATTATCATCAGAGTATTCTCGGTATATACGATCCAAGCTTTACACATGAGAGCAGAACGCTTGATGCATGCACCGGAATATCGTTGATCAAACAGGTGGTAAGATCATTGCATAGCAGAGCGACAAATCGGACAATTCGTGAGATTTGGATAGGCGGTGGGGGTAATGACGGTATAATGTGTCAAGAAATGACACGACAGTGGGTCCATCATGAAATAGTGGTTAGAAGGGGAGTGGACTTGGGCAATTGGGAAGAGAGGGCAGGTTGGACAAGGGTTCACTTTTAGTGAGAAGGGAAACTTGAAGGTTATAGGCTATTATGTTTGTAAATATTATTAAAATTTTCGGAAAAAAGTTTGAATTGAATTAAGAAGTTACAAATTTCCCAAACTGGTACATGAAATTGAGCCATATGATCAAATATAGAAGTACACTGACTAAATAACCCTTCAGCTGTAATGTAGTGCGCATTTGACATTTGGGCCGCAATACAGCCCCTCGAGGTCTCGAGGGGGCTTAATCTAGTGTACTAGTACTCGCACGAGACACTGGGGCTCTTGCATAAGTTCAAACTTATCCTACTTTAATATAAATTTACTTAAAAGGAGAACCTCTGAGCGCCCTAACTAGTTGACTAAGGTCCGAAAAAAGAGACTTTCCAACCAAATAGGCACACACTGTGCAGTAATAATACTGTTTGTACTCGAGTGCGGTACTAGCACTACGCTTGCCCTTCTGATGGCTTGAAAAAGACGAAATATCAAGTACCCCAAAATGTTCCTAGCAAATTAAAAAGGACAGCGCTAGCAGCCATCTACTTACCAATCGGTTTTAACCACGAGAAGGCTCAGCTCGTGGGGTTGGCAAGCTCGAAAAAAGCTCCAGGGTGACACCGCTTGGAGAAGAACTTCCTGGTTTAACACTGCATGTGGGAGGGTATCAGTCTGCTTGATAATGGAACGCTAGCTTCGCTCGGTGCTAGACAAGACAAGCTCCCCACTACCCGGAGGCAACCTAATCGGGTCGCGTAAAACGGTAACAAGCTTTTTTCCGTGGTTTTTATCCTCTAGGCACAGTGACACTCAGCCACGCTAGACCAGGGGAACCACCATACAGAGGTCTACAACAACCACTGCAACCAAATCGGCACCAAACTCAAAACACAAGGCAAGATTACAACGAAAACAACAAAATCAATTTGGATTAAAACGAAGGTTGAGCAACTAAGCGAATAGAAAAGATAAAAATGAGAAGGAATTCCCTGATAGTGATACGACATAGAATAAAGCATTAAGTTTTGTGAATATTGATGCCACCCTGAAGTATTAGGGTTGTGTCTTGAGTATAGTAGAAGGTTACCAGGCGGGGTGGTCCGGGTTCCGGGAATGCTCACGGGAAAAATGGGGAGAAAAGGCTTTCCGAACTTTCCAAAAAGGGGAGGTTTTGCTTTGCTGCAGTAAAAACAATCTTAAGAAATTTGGGCCAGTTTTTAGCTAGAGTCATAGTCTATGTAATATTAGGCTTTTTGTGTGGCTGTGGGCTAACAAACTCAGGCTCACAGTAGGAGAGTGCAGTATGTCAAAGCAAGGGTACTAGATTAAAGTAAGAAGGGAAAAATAAAAATTGGAATGAAAGGCACCGTAAAGGAGGTGAGTGATCCAGGGCCGATTAGAGAAAAGGGGAAAAGGAGAAAAAAAGGACCTCTCGTTCGTGTGTGTCGGCTGCTAAACAGCCGCACAGGGTAAATGATCAAATATACCAACCGTAGAACCAGAACGACAATATTGAACAACCCGGGCATTTGCCAGTATGTAGACTACCACCCCTACTATCCGTTTAAAACAATATTTCACCGGTTTCCAAGGGGTTTCCACCTCATTAGGGCATAAACTGGAGGGGGAATGGATATCCAGGTTGTGACTAGCGGTTTTCGTTCAGGAAAAGTGTGCTTGAGCTAGTTGTATTCTCGATATATCATCCCTTTTATAGAGAGAAACTCTTTCATAGAGAAACTCTGTCACAGTTTTTACGCAAGGTCAATGGTAGGGTTATGGAGTTGCGACCGTAGATTTAGAGCTATAAAACGCGAAACTCTCATTTTTGACCAGATGGTAACTTGTTTTTTTCAGAAATTGATCGTAGAGTTCTATCAGCGTGAGCATCTAATTTAGGGCACCAGGATTGTAGGCGAAACTCAAATTGGGATCATTTTTTCTCCTTCGTTTTTTTGGTGGGGCTCAGCGTTTACCAGCCGCGATCATTTGCTGGCTGCTAGGTAAAACAGGTTAAGTACGATAGTTAGCGTTCGTTCTAAGCGCCATAGCCCATAGACCGAAAGAAATGATCGGATTTCCCATGTTTTTTTTTGGTTGTCTGTTTTACCCAGGAGGCCCAACACAATGCGATTACTGGTATTATGACATTTAGCGATAGAAAGTCTTGATTATACATTAATTAAACCCCCAAGTACGCACATGTCATTACTCCAAGTTCAGACAAGCGCTAGCAGTGGATACGCTGACGAGGGAAACATGTGCAGCGGCACGTTGGGGTATGATGCTATGATAGAGGAATAAGAAAAGGAGAGCAAACTCAGATCCTGACCATTGCTAGTATGATACATATGCTTAGAAACTATAGACGAGTATACCGAGCTCAAACAACTATGGGGTGAGGACCCCAATATTGAACAATGCAAGACTTCGCAGGCATGTACTGTAGATTCTCACATTTTCCATCCATTCAAGACAATCCCTTACCAGTTTCCAAGCGGTTTCCTCCTCATGGAGGCATCAACAGAAGAGAAAATGGATATCGTAATAAGAGATTTTTCGTTTAAGAAAATTGTAAGGTATATCACTGATACTTTATTACCCCTGTAATATAAAATCCCTCTTTACAGTTTGCTCTACAACTTTAATGGCCTGGTTGTGGAGCTATGATTGCAGACTCAGATTCAGAGCCACGAAGCACAAAACCAGTGTTCCCAACCGCCCGGGGGCCCGGCAGGACCCCTACAGGGGGGACTGCCAAGAGCCCCGGACGGGACGGGACGGCGAGAGTGATATCTCATGATGCAACAATGATTCGTTGGGGTGTACGATTTCAACTCCAGCCAATACCGAAGTGAAATGATGGATTTATCGATACTGTAAGTGAATAGTGATAAATAGGACATGATATGCGATGTTCTGAATGGGGCGAACCCCGGGGATACGAATATTGTTTCTCTAATATTCACGTCCTATGTATCTTAGCTCTGCTATTCCTATCTTGCACGATTTCAATACCTTTATAATGTCCAAAGAAGGTAATCTGCCGGTGAATCTTAGTCATGCAACATGAATCGATACTATTTGAGATTCTGAAATTCAAGGAATCGAAAATATTCTTTCACTATAATTGTCACTTGCGCTTGTTCACCTTCACACGCTCCTAGAAAGCCTGGCTAAGTGGTGTCTCCATTATTTAGTATTGAATAAATATTATTGAATCTCAGAAATCTAAGTCAATCAGCACATCTGTATATTATGAAAGCAATATGTGTAAAAATCCACTAAAGTATTGCCTAGGGACTCTGAAGAATGGCTTCAGATAGTGGGTAGCAGGAGAATGGGGAGTGTAGGGGGTGGTTAGACTGCAGGAGACGGCAGGGGACCAGACGAGTGATGTCTCATGATTTCAACCTGGCTGGTACCGAAGACCCAAGCGCTAGGACTATAGTCCCCTACAGTCCGTCCAGTCCTTACCCTCCAGGGAGTAGTCCGTCCCGTCCTCCCCCGAAGACGGACGAACTAGACGCCTGGGCACACTGCACAAGGCTCTCATTTTTGACCAAGTGGTGCCTTGTTTTCAGGGGTATTCGAAAAGTCGAGAGTAGAGTTCTACCGGTATCAGCATATACCTCTGGCCTGGAATATCCTGATTATAAGAGTAACTTAACCCAAATCGGTATCTTTTTTCCTTATCTTTGTCTCTAGTGAGGGCGATCTTTTACCCGCCGCGATCATTTCCCATGCGAAACACGTTAAGTGATCGGCATCTATGAAACTCCGGGAGCTATCCTATCGATCCAGAGAAAGATCAACAGAAGCAACGGTCCAAATGTACTTGCGCACTGCTGGTCCCTCAAAAATGGAGTATACGGCGAAAACGGGTGTCCATTTTTATTTTTACTTAGTGTACCGGGGAGGCAGAGCACAATTCCACAACTAGTATGATGACATTTAGCGAGACAGAAAGCCGAGACTACGCATTAATTGAACCCGAAGTGCAAGTGTGGCATTGTTCGGAGGTAAACGACGCTGGCGTCGGGGGAAGATGGCGGTCGTAATGTATAGAGTAGGAGAGGTACTGCGCCTTGAGGTACAGTACAATACCACGGTGAGAAAACCAGAAAAAGAAAGAAAGTAAGCTCTGATCCCGACCTTTCTTGGCATGATACATATGTTTGGGAATCATAAAAGTTTTTTCTTTCGACTAGGATTGTTTCTCATCCTCCCACCAGAGGGCAATGAGGAAGGGGGACTTTATTCTATGATACTAGGGAAATGGTAAGAAAGCCTCTAATTAGACTGGAAAAATATAAATAATAAAAGATATATGTTTTGGAGCAAGCAGTGAGGAAAAACAACCGTCTATAGAAAAAAAGGTAAAGAGCAAAAAGGTATGTTACAATGCTAATGGTATCGGGGTCAAGTTTGCTGGCCGCGCAAATCAAGGAAACAATCCGCAGTAATTCATCCGCAGTCACTACCCCGGCGCGCTGCGCATGATTAAAGTCCATGGTCGATGGGAAAGTCTAACTGATTTTCCGAGGGGATAACGGGGCCCCAAATAGAGCAAAAGGAGAAAGAACCAGAAAAAAGGGGAACGAAAATGGAAAGAAATGGGGATAATATTATTATAAAACCAACAGACGGAGGAAGGAGGTGGAGGATGCGTAGTAAGAGTACTAAAGAGCGAAGTAGTCGCCAGCCTATGGTTGATTAGGTGAAAATTTGAGGAATAAGAAGATGTGCTGGGCTTTGTCCTTGAGCATCAAAACCTGTGGATCCTTTTAGAGGGGCGCTGATCGGGATCGGATGGCTCAGGTGAGGAAAGTGCTGCAAATCCATGGCCATTTAATGAGGGGATTGAATTTCTATGTTCAAAACGTAATCCCACAATGGCATCATGTCCACACTTCAGGGCTTGCGAAAGTGCTGTCTGACCAGCGAGATCTATCATATCAGAGTTGACATCCACTCGCTCTAGCAGCATCTTCACGACTTCTTCATGTCGCTCCCGAGCAGCTATGGAAAGTGGTGTCTGGCCATCTTCGTCCATAGTGCAGGGTTCCGAATGGTCGCCAAGGACTGGCTTGGACTAGCTAGACCAGGTCAAAATCTAGTCTAGTCTGATGGTGGAAATTAGACTGACCGGACAGTCGTGCTTGAGAACCTACTGGACCGGGCTCGGTCAGACTGAGCGGACTAGGTGAAAACCGAGTGATAGAAGGTGCATCGGCCTGGGGCTTATCCCTAAAAGCAGCCGCCAAATCGCTAAGACCCCTGCAGAGAAACCACAAGAGTAAAGAGACCCAAAAGACTTTGATCGCTAATACAGCCTTGTGGAAGTTCTCTCATTCACCCGCACCCACGAGAATACTCCGCTAACTTATTTACTAATAGTAGAGACAGGGATATATATGAAGCAGAAGAGCCCTCTCATCTTGCGTCGGTCCCAACATGCGTCCTTTCTCTTCGAAGTATATTCCCTTCCCCCTTTCACGGACCTCGAAGGTAATATAAGGAGGGGGGTTGACGTTACTCGGTTGCTCATAGTATCCGTGAATCCTGTACGTTTTTACGCCTTCCTGGCTCTTTCACAAACTTCCATGCTGACAAATGAAAGGCAAAGATCATAGCTCCTATTGCTCACCGCATTTGTACATCCAGCATGTGCATACTCCTTCCTGGCTCTTTAAACGACTTCTATGCTAACAAAAGAATGACAAATATCATCAGAACCCCATTGCTCATAGCATTCGGGCATCCTACGCGTTTATGCAACCGTGTTATAGAGACTGGTCTGGGACCAAGTCCAGACCAGCCCGGACCGCCGAACTTAGTCAGGTCCAGCACATCGCTAGGAGTGACTAGTCTGGTCTTGCCTCCAAGACTTGACCAGTCGGACCATTCGGAACCCTGAAAGACGTTGACGATTTCCCCCTCCGGCAAGCAGCGACAGCGGACGAAGCGTGAAACGATGAGGAGCTCCCAATTGATGACATACAGTAGTGCTATGTGTAATTCTAAGTTGTTTACCCCAAACCCCCCCCTCCCGAAATAGTGAAGTTGAATGAAGCTTCATGCCCCACATACGGAGATACACCCGCGATGCTCGACTTTAAAGTCACACGCAGTGCCCTTAACAGGATTTCTATATCGCGAGTTACGGACACCGTATTATAGCACTCTTCTCGTGCATACCCACCAATGTACGGGCGCCCGACTGTCTTCCCACATATAATCCAGATTCCGCAACCCCCCAAATCCTGTCTTGCTCGCAGCCAAATCTACTTTTTTCATCTCTAACATCCCAGATACGATTATTCCACACGAAAAGTTTCTGCCGCCGGGCGTAAACGACCCGTGTTTGCAATCCACTATCCATACCACTCACCAAGTATGTTGCGGGCTTGGAGCAACGAATTATGGTCTCAGCGTAGCCAACATCAGGGAGAATATACCCGTACTCTGGATATGCCGTCCCCTGCAGTCCCTGTTCGTATATGGTTTCTTTCTCCTGTTAAATCCTTCTTTCAGATCTTTACCTTCTTTTAAGCCAAGTCCTATTTAGGACTAGCATGCGTTGTCTCTTGTTGTTGCTTTTGTTGTTCCAATATGGTTCCTTCCAGGATCTTTGTTTTTTCTTGTTATTCAATGAATATCGTTTTTCAACTCAATAGTCTTAACCGTTATCTATTACCAATTCTCTCTTCAAGTGATCGCATATTACTACAGCCCCCCACCTTCTCTCACCACCCCCTGCCGTCTCTATCCCCGGCCGTCCCCCCCCTACCCTACCCTAAACACACATGTCTCACCCTATTGGGCCCACCATCGGATCCAAGACAAACTACAAATAGTCGTCCCATCCTGTCTAGGGCTCTCGACAGTCCCCCCCTGACGGCTGGGAACACTAGAGAGCAGTGTTGGCCCAGATATATCTGTCGTGCCAGGCCTGACACCTAAAACCTTCAGGGTTTTAGACCGGTCATATTTCTCGCCTCGGGCTCGATATCCACCTGTTCCAGGAGCATCTCTAGAACTTCTTCACGTCCATTCGAAACAGCTCATAACAGTTAAGACCAGCCTATCTATCATGTCAGGATTGATATCCGTTCGTTTCACGAGAATATTAACCACTCCCTCGAGCCCATATTCAGCAGTCAGCCCGAACAATATTTAACTATATTTATCACTCCCGTCAGGATTAACACCAGTCCGTTCCAAGGGGATCTCCACCACGCCCTCGTATCTACATGCGGTAGCCATAGGAGGGGTGTTCGGCCATCTGCAGGACCAACCCCCGTCATGCCGGTAGCATCCGGTTGTAGGCACGAGCAGAATCTAAACAAAATAAGAGCAAATAGGGCACCAAAAAGTGGAACAGTGGGAGAGAGTATAATGGTAGCGAGCAAGATAGGTTTATTCGTCGTACTTGGCTTACTCGCTAAACTGATGGAAATAATAGGTGTATATGTGAATATCAAAACGCTTTCCTCAGTCGTCCAACAATCACCACACGTTTCCACTTCCATCCACACATGTCTTCTCATCACCTTGTCTATCCCTCAAAAAAACAAAACAAAAGAAACATTCTGTGTTATTCCTGAACAAAAGAAATGCCCCACAAAGACTTCCTTCATTCCCGTAGCCTCTATGCTTTCCATTTCCATATCCATGCATCAATGAAACATCTTTCATAACCTCCGTGCTTTCATGAAACAAAAGAAAACTCTAGCATACCGAGCAGCATTTCCAACAGAATCGAGCAGACCATGTGGGTTCTGCTCGATTGTGACCCCATCTGGAGCACCCCATGACTGAATGATCGACGAAACTGGTAGACCCCAATCGAGTGATCGATCATGGCCACGGCTCGGGGATGGTTCAGTATAGTCGATCATCATCGATTTTGCTCAAGTATAATTGTTTTTATTTATACCAATATAATCGAATGTCACGGACTGCCGAAACATATCTCGAGTGATCGGTAATGATCTCACATAATCGAGCAATATCCGCGGTTGAGTAAACCGATTAGATCATGAGGGTTCTGGAATGTCGTACCAGCGTACTCGGCGACTCCCGAATGTCACGAGGTAACTCAAGCAGCTCTCCCGACTCTTCGGAGTGGGTTCAACCAAAGCGTCGATGTACACATAAACTGCGGGTAACAGAGTGGTAGTAGTCATTTGAATTCCCACCATATCGGGTAATCGCACACCTCAGTCAGTAAACTGCTTTCAAAACGTCTATCGTACATTCTCCAATATCTCACCTATGCCCACATCCCGCTTCAAGATGGCGCCTAGCATGGGGGCAGCCGACTGCCTTTAGTGAGCAAGGGAATCGTAATAGCCGAGCGACAGCCAGATCCTATCCCATGGCCTGGTCGCATAGGCTATCAATCACTACGGAACTAATATTTTCTGCTCGTTGATGACCTCCCCTTTCTTTCCCTTTTCCGAAGGAAGAGTGTTCATGTATTAAATATGCTTTTCCCGCGCCTGGGCTCCCCCGAACAAAATAACGCCCGCCTGAGGCATCCACCCTCTCCCTTTCACTATTCCTGAAACTCTCTAGTTTCTAGAAGCCAATTCGCCACCCATCGAGCCGGCCGGTTCACACACCTGGGCTCCGCTCCTGAGGTTTTAGAGGTGATAGGCACCCTCAGAACTGATTATCCTCATCAGAGGTCCCTGCGTTGACGTTGATGGCATTACCGAAAAGGTTGATATAGTTGGCGATGCTTAGGTTTTGAATTGGCTTCTGCGCTATGTCGCTCAAAACACCTTCAATCAGTGAAGGTAGTGTGATTAGGAATGTTGTATCCAAGAGCTCAAGGGGATTCTAAGGATTTCAGAACTAGAAGTGGGACAAGGCTTTGACGCTTCACAAGCACAGAATTACCTAGCCACCTGGAGCCAGCCAAATTCTACAATTCTCGTAGCCTTATAAATCTAGAATCATCTAACTATAGTATCTGTAGCACTTATACAACAAGTCGAAGAACCTACACAAGTTTCAACCTTACTCAAGTATCCTTAAAAGGGGGGGTTTTGAATGCACTGACCAGTAAAGAAAATAAAAACCGATGAAAGTGGGTTTCTCAGCAAGTCAAGGAGTTGCCCAATAGATATACCTTCTGAGTACCCCTTGTGCTATACTTTCCCAACAGCTTGAGTGTGACTGGATTTCGAATTCCTTCAATATTTTCAATTGGCTCAAAGGCGGTGCTAAGAACCACCCTTGCCTATGGCTACAAGGCTACTCCACTCACGGAGCTAGTAAACAAGAAGAAACCCAGTACCGACAGTGCTTTGGATAGATAAAGCACCGGATTGAAGAGAAGAGCAAAAGTCCTGACTCATGTACCCTCACAATAAATGGTCCCTTACTCGAGTAGACCGACCCTAATGGCTATAAGACGAGAGAACCGCAATGTTGAACAACGTAAGACCTTGCAAGCATCTAAATTTAGATTCTCACATCCTCCATCCATTCAAGACAACCCCTCTCCGAGGGGTTTCCATCTCCTTGAGGCATCAACCAAAGAGAAAATTGATATCGTAATAAGCTATTTTTCGTTCAAGATTATTGTAACTGAGCTAGGCATATTACGGATACGTTGTTATCCCTGTAATATAAAGGCCCTTTCTACAGTTTTCTCTATAATCTTAATGGCTTAGTTGTGTACTGTAGCTATTATTACAGATTTAGAGCCACAAAACACGAAACCCTAATCTTTGACCAAGTGGTGACGTATTTTTAGAGGCATTCAAAAGTCGGGTGTAGAGTTCTATCCGCATACAAGAATACCTCCGACCTGGGGTATCCAGATTATACAGGTTCCCGGCATGAAGAACCTGAACATTTGAGGCGCAACAACCCAAATCACAATTTTTTTTTTTCTGTTTTGGTTTTTGGCAAGAGTGATACCAGTATAATAATAGTTTACCCACTGTGATCATTTCCTTGGTGAAACACGTTAAGTGGTCGACATAGATTCCGGAAGCTATAGCGGGATAGGTACATACTGTACCTTGAGGTATGATCTACGATGGGAAAAGAAAAGAGGAAAGTAAACTCTGATCCCGACCTTTGCTAGTATGATACATATGCTTGGAAATGATAAAGGTCACTTCTTTCGACTAGGATTGTCTCCCATCCTCCCACCAGAGGGCCGTGAAGAATGGGGGACTTCTATTGAATTTCTATGATATTAAAAGGGAGGTGAGAAAGCTTCAACCTGACAGGAAAAATATAGATGATAAAAGATATGTCTTGAAGCAAGCAGTGAGGAAAAACAGCTGTTTATAGAAAAAATTCGAGAAAAAGGTCATGATACAATGCTAATACTATGGTAATCATGTTTGATGGCTACGCAAATCAAGGAAACAACCTGCGCTAATGCATCCTTAGTCACTCCCCCAGCACACTGCGCACCATTAAAATCTATAGGAAGCTGTTCAACCGGTTTTCTGAGGGGATAACGGAGCCGTAAATAGACCAAAAGCAGGAGGAACTCGAAAAAAGGGGAAGAAAATTGAGAAATGAGGATGATATTATAAAACTAACCCAGCGGACCCTTTGGGGTGAGGAAAGTGTTGCAAATAGACCAGAAGGAGAATGCAAAGAAAGGGAGAGTGTAAGATAAAACCAACAGACAGAGGAAGGGGGTAGAGTATGCGCGGTAAGAGTGCTATAGGGCTGAGTAGCCGCCAGGTTGCGGTTGATAACAGATTTTTGAGGAATAGGGAGGCATGCCGAGCTTGGGCCTTGCACATCAAAACCAGCGGATCTTTTTGGAGGGGCGCGGATTGGGATCAGACGGTTCGTGTGAGGAAAGTGCCATGGGTTCGTTGCCGTTTACCGAGGGAATTAAATTGCTATGTTCAGATAGTAATTTCGCTATGACATCATGTCCGCGCTTCAGGGCTTCCGAAAGTGCTGATTGGCCAGCGAGATCTATCATATCGGAGTTGACATCCACTCGCTCTAGCAGCGTCTTCACAACATTTCCATGCCCTTTCCGCGCGGCTATTAGGAGCGGCGTTAAGCCATGTTCGTTCACAGTATTAGGGTTAACATCGCTCCGCTCCAGCAGCATCTTCACGACTCCTTCATGTCCCTCGCAGGCGGCAATGTAGAGCGGTGTGTGGCCAAACTTATCCGCAGTATTGGGGTTAACATCCACTCGCTCTAGCAGTGTCTTTAGAACTCCCTCATGTCCCTCGCAGGCGGCTCTGTAAAGAGGCGTTTGGCCACCATTATTCGCCGTGTTAGGGTTGACATCGCTCCGCTCTAGCAGCATCTTCACGACTCCTTCATGTCCCTCGCAGGCGGCAACGTAGAGCGGTGTGTGGCCAAACTTATCCGCAGTATTAGGGTTAATATCCACTTGCTCTAGCAATGTCTTCAGAACTCCCTCCTGTCCTTCCCAGGCGGCTCCAAAAAGAGGCGTTAGGCCACCATTATTCGCCGTGTTAGGGTTAACATCGTTCCGCTGTAGCAGCATCTTCACGACTCCTTCATGTCCCTCGCAGGCGGCAGCATAGAGCGGTGTGTGGCCAAACTTATCCGCAGTATTGGGGTTAACATCCACTCGCTCTAGCAGTGTCTTCAGAACTCCCTCATGTCCCTCCCAGGCGGCTCTGTAAAGAGGTGTTTGGCCACCATTATTCGCCGTGTTAGAGTTGACATCGCTCCGCTCCAACAGCATCTTCACGACTCCTTCATGTCCTTTCCATGTGGCTCCAAAAAGAGGCGTTTGGCCACCATTATTCGCCGTGTTAGGGTTGACATCGCTCCGCTCCAACAGCATCTTCACGACTCCTTCATGTCCTTTCCAGGCAGCTCCAAAAAGAGGCGTTAGGCTATCATTATTCGCCGTGCTAGGGTTGACATCGCTCCGCTCCAACAGCATCTTCACGACTCCTTCATGTCCCTCGCAGGCAGCAACATAGAGCGGTGTGTGGCCAAACTTATCCGCAATATTGGGGCTAACATCCACTCGTTCTAGCAGTGTCTTCAGAACTCCCTCATGTCCTTCCCAGGCGGCTCCAAAAAGAGGTGTTAGGCCATCGTTATTCGCCGTGTTAGGGTTGACATCGCTCCGCTCCAGCAGCATCTTCACAAGTCCTTCATGTCCTTCCCAGGCGGCTCTATAAAGAGGCGTTTGGCCACCATTATTCGCCGTGTTAGAGTTGACATCGCTCCGCTCCAGCAGCATCTTCACGACTCCCTCATGTCCTTTCCAGGCGGCTCCAAAAAGAGGCGTTTGGCCATCATTATTCGCCGTGTTAGGGCTAACATCGCTCCGCTCTAGCAGCATCTTCACGACTCCTTCACGTCCCTCGCAGGCGGCTCCGTAAAGAGGCGTTAGGCCATCATTATTCGCCGTGTTAGAGTTGACATCGCTCCGCTCCAACAGCATCTTCACGACTCCTTCATGTCCTTTCCAGGCGGCTCCAAAAAGAGGCGTTTGGCCATTATTATTCGCCGTGTTAAGGTTGACATCGCTCCGCTCCAGCAGCATCTTCACGACTCCTTCATGTCCTTTCCAGGCAGCTCCAAAAAGAGGCGTTTGGCCACCATTATTCGCCGTGTTAGGGTTGACATCGCTCCGCTCTAGCAGCATCTTCACGACTCTTTCATGTCCCTCGCAGGCAGCAACGTAGAGCGGTGTGTGTCCAAACTTATCCGCAGTATTGGGGTTAACATCCACTCGCTCTAGCAGTGTCTTCAGAACTCCCTCATGTCCTTCCCAGGCGGCTCCAAAAAGAGGCGTTAGGCCATCATTATTCGCCGTGTTAGGGTTGACATCGCTCCGCTCCAGCAGCATCTTCACAAGTCCGTCGTGTCCCTCGAAGGCGGCTTTGTAAAGAGGCGTTTGGCCACCATCATTCGCCGTGTTAGGGTTGACATCGCTCCGCTCTAGCAGCATCTTCACGACTCCTTCATGTCCTTTCCAGGCGGCTCTGTAAAGAGGCGTTTGGCCATCATTATTCGCCGTGTTAGGGTTGACATCGCTCCGCTCCAACAGCATCTTCACGACTCCCTCATGTCCTTTCCAGGCGGCTCCAAAAAGAGGTGTTAGGCCATCATTATTCGCCGTGTTAGGGCTAACATCGCTCCGCTCCAGCAGCATCTTCACGACTCCTTCACGCCCCTCGCAGGCGGCTCCGTAAAGAGGCGTTAGGCCACCATTATTCGCCGTGTTAGAGTTGACATCGCTTCGCTCCAACAGCATCTTCACGACTCCTTCATGTCCTTTCCAGGCGGCTCCAAAAAGAGGCGTTTGGCCATCATTATTCGCCGTGTTAGGTTTGACATCGCTCCGCTCCAGCAGCATCTTCACGACTCCTTCATGTCCTTTCCAGGTGGCTCCAAAAAGAGGCGTTTGGCCACCATTATTCGCCGTGTTAGGGTTGGCATCGCTCCGCTCCAACAGCATCTTCACGACTCTTTCATGTCTCTCGCAGGCAGCAACATAGAGCGGTGTGTGGCCAAACTTATCCGCAGTATTGGGGTTAATATCCACTCGCTCTAGCAGTGTCTTCAGAACTCCCTCATGTCCTTTCCAGGAGGCTCCAAAAAGAGGGGTTAGACCACCATTATTCGCCGTGTTAGGGTTGATATCGCTCCGCTCCAACAGCATCTTCACGACTCCTTCATGTCCTTTCCAGGCAGCTCCAAAAAGAGGCGCTAGGCCATCATTATTCGCCGTGTCAGGGTTAACATCGCTCCGCTCCAGCAGCATCTTAACGACTCTTTCATGTCCCTCGCAGGCAGCAACGTAGAGTGGTGTGTGTCCAAACTTATCTGCAGTATTGGGGTTAACATCCACTCGCTCTAGCAGTGTCTTCAGAACTCCCTCATGTCCCTCCCAGGCAGCTCCAAAAAGAGGCGTTAGGCCACCATTATTCGCCGTGTTAGGGTTGACATCGCTCCGCTCCAGCAGCATCTTCACGACTCCTTCATGTCCCTTGCAGGCGGCTCCGTAAAGAGGCGTTTGGCCATCATTATTCGTAGTATTAGGGTTAACATCCACTCGCTCTAGCAGTGTCTTCAGAACTCCCTCATGTCCCTCGCAGGCGGCTTTGTAAAGAGGCGTTTGGCCATCATTATTAGCCGTGTTAGGGCTGACATCGCTCCGCTCCAACAGCATCTTCACGACTCCTTCATATCCCTCGCAGACGGCAAGGTAGAGCGGTGTGTGGCCAAACTTATCCGCAGTATTGGGGTTAACATCCACTCGCTCTAGCAGTGTCTTTAGAACTCCCTCATGTCCCTCCCAGGCGGCTCCGTAAAGAGGTGTTAGGCCATCGTTATTCGCCCTATTAGGGTTGACATCGCTCCGCTCTAGCAGCATCTTCACGACTCCTTCATGTCCCTCGCAGGCGGCTCCGTAAAGAGGCGTTTGGCCATCATTATTCGTAGTATTGGGGTTAACATCCACTCGCTCTAGCAGTGTCTTCAGAACTCCCTCATGTCCCTCGCAGGCGGCTCCGTAAAGAGGCGTTTGGCCACCATTATTCGCTGTGTTAGGGTTGACATCGCTCCGCTCTAGCAGCATCTTCACGACTCTTTCATGTCCCTCGCAGGCGGCAATGTAGAGCGGTGTCTGGCCAAACTTATCCGCAGTATTGGGGTTAACATCCACTCGCTCTAGCAGTGTCTTCAGAACTCCCTCATGTCCCTTCCAGGCGGCTCCGTAAAGAGGCGTTTGGCCATCATTATTCGCCATATTCGGGTTGACATCGCTCCGCTCCAACAGCATCTTCATGACCTCCTCATGCCCCTCGCAGGCGGCTCCGTAAAGAGGCGTTTGGCCAGCATCATTCGCCGTGTTCGGGTTGACATCCCTCCGCTTCAACAGCATCTTCATGACCCCCTCATGTCCCTCGCAGGCGGCTCCGTAAAGAGGCGTTTGGCCACCATTATTCGTAATGTTGGGGTTGACACCTCCTCGTTCCAGAAGCATCCTAGCGACTCCTTCATGTCCGGCCCAGATGGCTCTGAAAAGTGGCGTTTGGCCATATTTATCCCTCCTATCGGGATCGACACCCGCCCGCCCCAAGAGCATCTCCACCACGCCCTCATGTCCAAATGCAGCAGCCCATAAGAGGGGTGTTCTACCACCAGCGTTCGTCATATCAGGATCAACACCCCGTCGTGCCAGTAGCATCTTTACCGCATCTTTATGCCCCTTTCTGGCGGCCCAAGCGAGTGCCGTATTTCCCTCGATATCGGTTGCATTAAGATCCCATTCCCTCATTTCCAGTAAAGCACCCGCTATCTCCACGATTCCGAGGTAGGCTGCACCGTGAAGCCCTGTGAATCCCTCTAGGGCATTACTCCCTCTCTGTTCAGAACGGTGCCACCACCAATCTCTTTCATGAATTAAGAGTAGTTTAGAGGATACATGCTTATCGTAGTCGTCAAGAAGTTTCAATGCTAGTATTCTCACTCTCTCACTAAGCTCCTTTCTTGCGTGTGTTCCCCAATAACAAGAGGCATAGCCGACAAAGGGAGCTGTTACTGGTGGCGAATAAAGAGCAGTCGACAGGCCCTTGATGCACCGAAAGTTAAGGAAGGTCAAACAAATCTCGGCCATCATCGAGTGAGGACTATGGAACAGGGAAGAATCATTGGATAGATGCTCTTGGAGAGTGAGGTGAACAAGACGGACCGTAGCTGATGATGCCTCAATCGTAACGAGCCCCTGCGAACAGCGTAGTACAGTTTCTATTGCAGGTATGTCCCCTGCATTCTGGTCTGTATCTCCTCTCTCTACCCCTAGTGCCTGGCATAATTCAAGAGCCTTTAATGGTCGCTCGGAATGTGATATCCACATGAGAGCTTCCATACCGAGCCTCGATTGGCTTCCATTTTGTGACTTTATCCGTGTGAGGGTTGCTGTGTATGCATCTCCTAGCCCCTTCCCTTTTGCCATCTGTTCAAGCTTCTTCCTTCTCTTATTGATCGTCACCTCCCCCAGAATTGCCTCAATATTCAGCGAAACCAAGAGGAATCTAGATACCAGTGTCAGCGAACTGTCCTTACATATATCATGAAAGTGTCCGATATTGCCACTCACACCTCGGAAATCATTTCAGGAATCACCCTCATAATATCCTTTCGCAAGTCATCATCCATCGCATAGGGCTCCGTGTCCCTGTCCAACCTCACACTCAAATATTCCCTAATATCACCTTCAGTCGGACTGACAGCTATTGAAATGACCTCAGTGAAGTATTTCTTCACTTCATCCTCGACATGAGATCTCCCGGTAAATAGTACCCGTGTGCTTGGCGACTCCCTAACAATGTCTTGCAGCGACTCAAGCAGCCCCTGTCGGCCCTTCGGAGTGGATTCATCCAAGCCGTCGATGCATATATAAACTGGGGGTAGCAATGAGATAGTCGTCTTTACCATTCCTACCATATCGGGTAATTGTAGACCTCGGTCTGAAAATTGCTTTCGAAACGCCCGTCGTATATTCTCCGGCATCTCTCCTATACCCACAAGCTGCTTTTGGATGGCGCCTAGCATAGCCGCTGCTGATTGCTCTTGGTGGGCAAGGAAATCGCAATATAGCCAAGCGACAACCAGATCCTTCTCCTCGGCCTGGTCACACAGGCTGTCAATCACGAGGGAGCTAATATTTTCTACTTGTCAGCGACATTTGCCCTTGTTCCCTCCTCAGGGAGTGCATTGTCCTCACGTTAAATACGTCTTTCCCACACCGGGACCCCCAGAACAAAATAGCACCCGCTCAAGAGATCCATCTTCTCCGTTACTCCATTTCCGAAACTCTTTAGTTTCCAGAAACCAATTTCCCACACTATCAAGCCGGTCGGCTCTCACGCCTTGGTGTCGCTGGTGAGGCTTTAGAGGGGACAGCCACTCCCGTATCTGATTGTCCTCATCCGATATCCCGTTATTAACGTTGATGACATTATTAAAAGAGTTAATATTGTCAGTGATGCTTAGGTTTTGCGATGGTTTTTGTGCCATAATGCTTGGATCAGTGCTGGGGCGGTAGTGTAATCAGAAATGTTAGATCAAGGAATTTTAGGGGGCTCCCGGATCTTAAGACCCCAAGTAGGATAAGGCTTTGACGTTCCACAAGAACTCAATCATCCAACCACCTCGGGCCAGCAAATCCTCGCAACACCCTTGCCTCCAGAAAATTCAAGTAACTTTGAGATCGCCCAGACCAACCATCATACGGTACTCGAGTACCGGTACAAGTATCATACCCGCACAGTACTCGCACAAGATGCTGAGGCACTTGCACAGGTTCAAACTTATCCCAAAGGAGAGTTTCTGAATACCCTAACTAATTAAGACCAGAATTGAAAGAAAAAAATAACTTTCTTAGATGTTAAGTAGTTGCAAAATAGATATACCTTGTGCAGTACAGTATTAACACTGTTCTTATCATACCAAGCTTGCTTTCCCAGAAGCTCCACCATGACGGGATTTCGAACTCTTCAAAAATTTAATGTTCTCAAACTGATCAAAGAAAAGCAGCGTTAGCAGCCATCTAACAGTGCCAAGGTTCCCGCCACTTCGAAAGACGCTACGCGACCTTCGAAGAGGCCGGCACTCCCTAAGAGTGCCTCACAGCTCAACGCAAGTCACAGCTTAAGAGTAACTTCACCCTCACTAGAGGCAAAGACAGAAGGAAAAAAGACACTGATTTGGGTTATCTTCCACCCGTTGTGATCATTTCCCATGCGAAACACGTTAAGTGATCGGCATCTGTTAAACTCCGGAAGCTATCCTATCGATCTAGAGAAAGATCAACATAAGCGACGGTCCAAATGTACTCGCGCACTGCTGGTCCATCGACAATGGGATACGACGAAAAAGAGCGTGCTTTTTTTATTTTATTTGGTGCACCGGGGAGGCCGAGCACAATTCCACAACTAGTATAATGACATTTAGTGAGACAGAAAGCCGAGACTACACATTAATTGAATCCGAGGTGCAAGCGTGGCGTTGTTCTGAGGTAAAAACGACGCTGGCGTCAAGGGAAGATGGCAGTCGTAATGTATAGAGTAGGAGAGGTACTGGGCCTTGAGGTACAGTACAATACCACGGTGGGAAAACCAGAAAAGTAAATAAAGTAAACTCTGATCCCGACCTTTTCTGGGATGATATATATGTTTGGGAATCATAAAAGTTTTTTCTTTCGACTAGGATTGTTTCCCACCCTCCCACCAGAAGGCAGTGAGGAAGGGGGACTTTATTCTATGATACTAGGGAAAGGGTAAGAAAGCCTCTAACTAGACTAGGAAATATAAATAACAAAAGATATATGTTTTGAACCAAGCGGTGAGGAAAAACAACCGTCTATAGAAAAAAAGGTAAAGAGGAAAAAGGTATGATACAATGCTAATGCTATTGGAGTCAAGTTTGATGGCCGCGCAAATCAAGGAAACAATCCGCAGTAATTCATCCCCAGTCGCTCCCCCGGCGCACTACGCATGATTAAAGTCTATGGCCGATGAGAAAGCTTCTAACTGATTTTCCGAGGGGATAACGGAGCCGCAAATAGATCAAAAGGAGAAGGAACCAGAAAAAGGGGAATTAAAATTGAAAGAAATAAGTAGTCGCCAGCCTATGGTTGATTAGGTGAAAATTTGGGGAATAGAGAGGTGTACTGAGCTTTGCCCTTGAGCATCAAAACCTGCGGATCCTTTTGGAGGGGCGCTGATCGGGGGAGGAAGGCTCGGGTGAGGAAGGTGCTGCAAATCCATCGTCATTTAATGAGGAAATTGAATTTCTATGTTCAGATAGTAATCCCACAATCGCATCGTGTCCGCGCTTCAAGGCTTGCGAAAGTGCAGTTTGGCCAGCGAGATCTGCCATATTGGAGTTGACATCCACTCGCTCTAGCAATTTCTTCACGACTCCCTCACGACCTTCCCGGGCGGCCATGAAGAGTGGTGTTTGGCCATGCTCGTTCACATTGTTGGGGTTGACATCGTCCCGCTCTAGCAACATCTTCACAACTCCTTCATGTCCCGCGCAGGCAGCTTCGAAAAGAGGTGTTTGGCCACTATTATTCGCAGGGTTGGGATTGACGTCCGCTCGCCTCAACAGTATCTTAACCACTCCTTCATGTCCCTCCCAGGCGGCTGCGTGGAGTGGCGCCAGGTCATGTCTATCTGCAGTATCAGGGTTGACATCTGCTCTCCCCAACAGCATCTTCACGACTCCTTCATGTTCCTCCACGGCGGCTGTGAAGAGCGGTGTTTTGCCACAATCACACGCAGTATTAGGGTCGATATCCGCTCGCCCCAAAAGCAGCTTCACGGCTCCTTCATGTCCCTTCAGCGCGGCTCCTAAGAGCGGTGTTCGGCCATGGTCATCAATAGTGTTAAGGTTGACATCTCCTCGATCCAATAGCATCCTCATAACTCCTTCATGTCCAGCGCAGGCAGCTTTGAAAAGAGGTGTTTGGCCACCATTATTCGCAGTGTCGGGATTGACGTCCGCTCGTCCCAACAGCATCTTAACCACCCCTTCATGCCCCCCACAGGCGGCTTCGAAGAGCGGTGTTTTGCCACAATCACACGCAGTATTAGGGTCGACATCCGCTCGCCCCAACAGCACCTTCACGGCTCCTTCATGTCTCTTCAATACGGCTCCTAAGAGCGGTGTTCGGCCATGGTCATCAGTAGTGTTAAGGTTGACATCTCCTCGATCCAATAGCATCCTCATAACTCCTTCATGTCCCGCGCAGGCAGCTTCGAAAAGAGGTGTTTCGCCACCATTATTCGCAGTGTCGGGGTTGACGTCCGCTCGTCCCAACAGCATCTTAACCACACCTTCATGTCCCCCGCAGGCGGCTGCGTGGAGTGGCACCTGGCCAAGTCCATCCGCAGTGTTAGGGTTGACATCCAATCGCTCAAGCAGTGTCTTCACGACTCCATCATGTCCCTCCCTAGCGGCTGTGAAGAGCGGTGTTTGGCCACAATCACACGCAGTATTAGGGTCGACATCCACTCGCCCCAACAGCATCTTAACCACTCCTTCATGTTCTCTCATGGCAGCTATGTGGAGTGGTGTAAGGTCATGTCTATCCGCAGTATCAGGGTTGACATCCGCTCGTCCCAACAGCATCTTAACCACCCCTTCATGTCCTCTCCAGGCAGCTGCGTGGAGTGGCATCCGGCCACGTCCATCCGCAGTGTTAGGGTTGACATCCAATCGCTCAAGTAGTGTCTTCACGACTCCATCATGTCCCTCCTGGGCGGCCACGGAGAGCGGTGTTTGGCCATGTTCATCGGGAGCGTTAGTGTTGACATCTCCTCGGCCCAATAGCATCCTCATGACTCCCTCATGTCCCTCGCAGACGGCTCCTAAAAGAGGCGTTTGGCCATGATTATTCGCAATGTTGGGGTTGACATCCCCTCGCTCCAGCAGCATCTTAGCGACTCCTTCCTCTCCGGCCCAGACGGCTCTAAAAAGTGGTGTCTGACCATACTTATCCCTCCTATTGGGATCCACATCCCTCCGCCCCAAGAGCGCCTCCACCACGGGCTCATGGCCACATGCAGCAGCCCATAGCAGGGGTGTTCTACCATCTGTGTTCGTCGTGTTTGGATTCACATCCTTTCGTGATAGTAGCATCTTTGCCGTATCTTCGTGCCCCTTTCTAGCAGCCCAAGCCAATGCCGTATTTCCCTCGATATCGGTTGCATTAAGATCCCATTCCCTTATCTCCAATAAGGCCCGTGTTATCTCCACGATCCCGAGGTAGGCTGCACCGTGAAGTCCTGTGAATCCTTCAAGGGCATTACTTCCCTTCTGTTCAGAACGGTGCCACCACCAATCTCCCCCATGAATTAAGAGTAGCTTAGAGGACACATGCTTATTGTAGCCGTCAAGAAGTTTCAATGCCAGTAATTTCACTCTTTCGTTGAGCTCCTTTCTTGCATGTGTTCCCCAATAACAAGAGGCATAGCCAACAAAGGGAACTGCCGCCGGCGGTGAATAAAGAGCAGTTGACAGGTTCCTGATGCACCGAAAGTTGAGGAAAGTCAAACAAATCTCAGCCATCATCGAGTGAGAGCTAGGGAACAGGAAAGAATCATTGGACAGGTGTTCTTGGAGAGTGAAGTGAACAAGACGGACAGTAGATGATGATGCCTCGATCGTAACTAGCCCCTGCGAACAGCGTAGCACGGTTTCTATTGCAGGTAGGTCCCCAGAATTCTGGTCTGTCTCTCCTGTCTCCACCCCCAGTGCCTGACATAACTCGAGATCCTTCAATGGCCGCTCGGAATGTGATATCCACATGAGAGCTTCCATGCCGAGCCTCGATTTTGTTCCATTCTGCGACTTTATCCGAGTGAGGGTTGCCGTGTATGCATCTCCCAGCCCCTTCCCTTTTGTCATCTGTTCAAGCCTTCTCCGTCTCTTGTTTATCGTCACCTCTTCAAGAATTGCGTCCATATTTAGTGAAACTAGGAGGAATCTAGCTACCAGTATCAGCGAATTGCCCTTGCATGTATTGTAGAGGTGTCCGATATTGCTACTCACACATCGGAAATCATTTCAGGAATTATTCTCATAATATCCTTCCGCAAATCATCGTCCATCGCATAGGGATCCGTGTCCCTGTCCAACCTCATACCCAAATATGCCTTAATGTCACCTTCAGTTGGGCTGACACTGTAATGACCCTAGTGAAGTATTTCTTCACTTCATCCTCGACATGAGATCTCCCGGTAAATAACACCCGCGTACTTGGCGACTCCCGAACAATATCCCGCAGTGACTCGAGCACCTCCTTCCGACTCTTCGGTGTGGATTCATCCAAGGCGTCGATACACAAATAAACTGGGGATAGCAACGAGATAGTCGTCTTTAGCATTCCCACCATATCGGATAATCGTAGACCTCGATCAGAAAATCGCTTTCGAAACGTCTGTCGTATATTCTCCGGCATCTCTCCTATACTCGCAAGTTGCCTTAGGATAGCGCCTAGCATAGCCGTTGCTGATTGCTCCTGGTGGGCAAGGAAATCGTAGTATAGCCAAGTTACAGCCAGATCCTTTTCCTCAGCCTGGTCACATAGGCTGTCAATTACGAGAGAACTAATATTTTGCACTTATCAGTGACGTCTACTCTCTTTTCCCTTTCCGGGAGAGGGATGTTCTTGCCACAGATATGTCTTTCCCACACCTGGACCCCCGGAGCAAAATAGCACTCGCTCAAGGGATCCATCCTCTCCCCTGCTCCATTTCTGAAACTCGCTGGTTTCTAGAAACCACTCCCCCACGCCATCGAGCCGGTCGGCTCGCACGCCTTGGTGCCGCTGCTGAGGTTTTAGAGGCGATAGCCACTCCCGGATCTGGTTATCCTCCTCGAGAGTCCCTGTGTTGATGTTGATGACATTATTGAAAGAGTTGACATTATTGAAAGATTCGACATTATTAAAAGATTGAATATGGTCGCAAATGCTTAGGGCTTGCGATGATTTTTGTGCCATGTTGCTTGAAACGCTTTCGATCAGCGCCGACAGTGTAATTAGAAGTGTTGGATCAAGGAATTCTAGGAGATTCCGAGGGATCTTAAGACCGCAAGTGGGATAAGGCTTTGGCGTCTCACAAGCATTCAATCATCCAACTATCCCGGGCCAACAAAACCCTGCAACACCCTTGCCTTAAGGACCTAACTTTGAGATCACCTAACCATCACACCCGCAGTACCGTACTACCGGTAGCGCAAAACAATTAGGCGCTTGCACAAGTTCAAAATTATCCTACTTGAAGATACCTAAAAGGAGGACTTCTGAATACCGCAAAAACTGGTGAGGACCGGCCAGCGCTAGTTACGTTCAAATAAGATTTTTACCCTGGCTTTGTCTCGAAATCGCAATTAGACAACATAGGCTAACTCTTTGTAGCCAGAACTAGGCCTTTCGGGGCTACTATTTTGACGCAATCGTAAGTTTCACCTCAGCCGCTTCTTATTTCAACGTGCTAGCGCCTGGCCGGTCCTCACCAGTTTTTGCGGTACCCTAGCCAGAAATGAAAAGAACCGAAAAAAAGAACTTTCTCAACAAGTCAAGTGGTTGTCAAATAGGTGCTTTGTGCAGTACAGTATCGATATTGCTTAAAGTTGTGCTGGTACTTGTACCACGCTTACTTTCCCGCAGCTTGGACATGACGGGATTTCGAATTCTCCAAAAATTTAGGGTTCTCAGCTGATTCAAAAAGACAGCGTTAGCGGCCATCTACACCAATAGGTTTTTAGACACGACACGGCTCTGTCCGTGGATTAACAAGCCGAACACAGTCAGCACTTCGAGTACTCGAGTAGAGGCTCATATTCTAGCACCACAGCGGGGTACAGTATCAGGTTGCGTGATAGTGGAACCTCAGCCTCGCCCGGTAGCCTACTGTAGAAACAAGTAGCCTACCGGGATTACCCAGAAGCACTGCTCCAGTACCGTACTCGTACTGGTACGGTAATCGAACCAAATAAGCGATGCAAGGTGACGAGGTTTACTCTCGATAGCTCGTAGCCTCGAGATACTACCACCCTCAGCCTTGCCAGACTCGTATCACCACTTCCTAAGCATCCACCCATGTGCTCCTACGCGGCCCCTGCACCCCACACTTTCTAGCTGCAAGACAACAAATTCCCGTCGTATCAAAGAGCGACTCACTGGCCCTCATAGGCCAAGCCGAGGAGTGAGCCTCAAGCTTTGCAGAAAACAACAGAGTGCTCTCCCGTACCATACAGCAGCCAAAAACCTACTACATCAAACACTGCTCCTCTAGATGCCAGCGGAGTTCGGCACAGCAACGGTATCGCAAGGCGACTCGAGGTGAGGTCTTTTTCATTCGTTGTGGAGTACCGGTATTCGCCGTGCACTCGTGAATGGTAAAACTTCACCCCCTATGCCGGCACCTACATACAGGGCTTGACTTTCGGCCCCTCGGCGAAGGACCCTATCACCGGCATTCAATCCCATCCCTTCACAAGGCACAGCAGAAGGATACCCCCCTCCCCGGGGGCCGCACCTTACAGATATCGTATGATTTACGTTGCGGTAGTGGATTTGTTCTTGATGCGATATCACTTTAAACCCATAGGTGCTAAAAGATTTTGTTTGTGAAGTAGGCTGTGGTGAGCTGGATTACTCTTCCAGGCTTCGAGTTAATCTAACATCTCCAGACTCCGAAACTCCTGATTCCTCCGACGTCAGAGCCTATACGAGCCCACAGGCGAGCGACTAGGGGTAAAGATGTTAACGATTTTCCCCTCCAGCCAGCAGCGACAGCGAACGAGCGCGAAACGATAAGGAGCTCCCAATTGATGACGTACGGTAGTGCTATATGTGCAATTCTAAGTTGCTTATCCCAAACCCCCAGAAATAGTGAAGTTGAATGAAGCCTCACTCCCCACACACGGAGACACACCCGCGATGCTCGACTTAAGAGTCATGCGCAATGCCCTGAACAGGATTTCTATATCGCGAGTTACGGACACCATATCACAGCACTCACCCCGCGCATGCCCACCAATTTACGGGCGCCCGACTCTCTTCCCACATCTGTAATCCAAATTCCACAATCCCCCACATCCTACCCCGCCCGCAGTCAAACTTCCTCTTCCCATCATTAGCATCCCAGATGCGATTATTCCACACGAAAGGCTCCTGCCGCTAGATGTAAACGACCAGTGTCCGCAACCTACTATCGACGTCACTCACCAAGTAGGTTGCGGTGCAATGAATTGTAGTCACAGCATAGCCAACATCAAGAAGAAAACACTCGCACTTTGGGGATGTATCGGGCGAAACAGTGTCTTAGCGTGTGCCACGCAAACGCCCAACCCTTCGCTCTCAGTGTCATACTATAATAACCCCTCCAAGCTTCCATGATCTGCCCAGCACAGCATCTCAAGCAACAGAATTCAAGATATTAATACAATACACATCCCGCCTCCTCAGGAAAAAAATTCTATCCCAACACCCCTCAAACTTAATCCTCATCCTCCTCAGCGCCATCATCAACAACGTTGTAGAACTTAAGTTCGTAAACGCCACGAGAAGTGGAAACGACACGAAGCCAGTCGCGGAGCTGGTGCTTCTTAAGGTACTTCTTAGTCCTAGACAGGCACGATTAACCAACCTTCTTCCTTCCCCCACAAGGAAAGCGAGACACATACAAGTACTTAAGATACCTCCCAGAAAACTGAGTGTGCGCAAGCACAACGATTTTCCCATCGCCCTCTTGCGATATTTGAATGACATCTCCGAGGTTGCCGACACGGCCATCAACCTTGATCTTGTCATGGAGGAATTTCTCGAACTGACTGACATCGAAGATTTTGTCGCCGGCTGGACGGGAGGCATCGATCACAAACTGCCATGGTCTATTAGTATTCCACGGGGAGGGAATTGGGAAGGTCAGGAACTACCTTATTTGTAACCTTAGCAGGCTTTGCAGCTTTTGCAGATTTCTATAAAAAAAGCACATTTTCAGCCTACTGATTTTTGATATGTAAAAACCAGCAAAGCGATAATGGTAGATACGTACGGTGTTAGGTGCCATTGCGAAGAAAGAGGTAAAGAAAATTCGAGATGAGGTGCGCAAAGAGGTTTGGATATCCTGCGCTGTGAAAAGGTAGTTGGCGAGAGCGGTTGGTGGTGACGGTAGTGGTAATTTTTTGATTGTTGTGGAAGAAGGAACTTTTTGGCTCGGGAAATTCCGCGGGGAGGTGTGTGTGTGGTGTGCGAAGCAGTCACTAACCCTAAAGCTTGGCATACTAGGAATCACTCGATTTTTAGAACGGGCAGGCTCAACATTTCAGGCCTGCAGTAGGTATGATATGATAGCTTGAAAAATTGCTCAGACCCTACAAGTAGTGCCATTTTAACAGCCAGCGCCTTAAACCCAGTAGGAGCTTCTCACAATCCAAGCCTACAGTTAGCTTGATCCTAATGGGGGATCCAAATATCCACGAACAGACGGAATGCGCGGTAATTCAATTTAACTATTCAAGTAAGTTGAATGTTCAGTATCTCATAGCGTCTCGGTTATCATCTTATCGTACAATAGCGGGTTGGCCAAGCCAACTAAGTCCATCCAAAGTCATCAATTCCCCATCCCAAGTGTATTGAATCTCAGGATATAATAGAGCCTTTATGCACCCCGAAACCAAAAGATTTTCCAACCCATTGTGAAAGTAGTGCCCATTCCAATACTCCCCATTCTCCCCCAATACCGGTATTACGCTCAAAAAAAAAAAAAAAAAAAGGTTTACTCCTTCTCCTCTTCCTTCCCGGAGAGCACATCCACGAAGTCCCTGTACCTGAATACGTCTCCACCGTGAGTCTGCCCCCTCCCCAAGGCTCTCCTCTTTGTGAACCCTTTCAACGCCCGCTCAATGTCTGTTTCGCTCATTCTCTCGCCCATGCTCGTCAACGCTTCTGTAAGCTCCGCAACATCAATTGTGCCATCGTCATTATCGTCGAATGCCGCAAAAGCACTTAGGAGATCTGGTCCAGGAGTAAGCAGGGATAAATGTTGTGATAGATGAGTGAGGTAAGAGGCCAAATTAAAGGGCGTGGGAACAGAAGACAAGTGTGTATTGATCATTGTGGGTGTTGGATCTTGGCCTGTTTAGGGATAAGTAGAGTTCCTGTTGTGCTGAAGTCGGATGGGATAGTTACCGAGGCTCCCAAGCATAGCTCCAAGGTCTTCCTTGCCAATAATCCCATCACCGTCTTTATCCAGCATTTGAAAGCTCTCCTTCAGCTCTTGGATCTGCGTACTAGATAGCTGCGTGAATGCTCCGGAAGATGTTCGCTTCATGTTACCGGTTGATCGAGGGGTCCCGAAGGGACTAGTATTTGGAGAGAGACCGTAGCCTAGAGGCGATGGCTTTGAAGTACGATTGGAAGCCTGCATTTCATCAGCACAGCTTTAGCAAACCATTAATTAGCTACCTACCATAATCACCTAGTAGAGAGAATAACTTCAAATTCCGAGAGTTCGCGGGGAGAAGCTCTGTAGTCGGAGGTAGAATAAGGTGGGTGAGGCGCAACAGATGAAAGCAAGTGGTGGTGCTTTAACCTTGGTGTTTACAAGACTGGGGGTTGTCATAGCTGTTCGTTGCCACAGCAACGATAAGAGGCGATGATCCTCCCCAATTCCCCGCTATCTCATTCATCCCACCAACATCCAGGCCTCTCTGCAAGTCATGACGCTCCAACGATTACGGCCAATAACTCACCTCCGAATAATCGATTCAAAATGCCCTACGTATCCTCGAGCACACTTCTCAATTGTGTGTCCTCGCCTAATACAGCACCCCGCACCCTCCAAAGCACGCTTCTTACCGCGAATTCTAGACCCCGCAGTGTGGTTCCCGTTCTACAAGACCGAGACGAAGAAGAGGAAGGCGAGCTCTAAGGAGAAAAATCCCAAAATACATAATCCAGCCACCTTCTTTGTTGTTAGTCTCGCTCTTTTAAGGGAAAATATGACTAGTGGGTTAATTGGCGGGTGTAGATCATGGCAATGCTTATCGGTTCGCAAGGAATTCAGATGATCCGTATCAGACAGACTCACGATGATTATATGTGGCGGGCAGATACAAAGATTGCAGTTCTACGGGAAGTTATTGAACGGCTAGAGAAGGGGGAGGATGTGGATGTTGAGAAGATGCTGGGGGTTGGTAATGAGAAGGAGGAGAAGAGTTGGGAGGAGGGTATGCCGCTTTCTGCTCCTAAGTAACCTAGTGGGTACTGACAGCTAGTGACAGTTTTGAAGCAATTGGAGGAGGAAGACGCGGAATGGGCAGCGAAGAGGAATCAGAAAGCTCAACCCGCTCCCTCGGTGGGGGGAAGCGATAATACGGTTGCCGAAACATCCAAGTCAGAGGAAAGAACAGGAGAAAACAAAAGACCCAAAGAAGAACCAGCAAAGCCACGGGGCCCAAGAAGTGCCCGAGATTATGGATTTAGCTAGAATCCCTACTCCGCAGAACATCATGTATATAAAACTGTATATTGTCATACCGCAACAATTTTCCTATCACCATCAGTCACACAAAGTTCAATGTTGTGCATTGGGGCGCCGTATCTTGTAGGGCGATCGGCTTTGGCTTTCCGATCTTTCCCCACCAAACGCCCAAGGCCCTCAGCAGCCGAACGTCATTGATAAACCCCCCGTCCCGACGCCCCCCCACTTCAAATCCACTCTTTCAATCGGCTTTTCCAAGACAAAATTCCCTTCGCAAAGCTTTTCAGGGGAAACAACTACCCCATCCCTCCCATCCCACCAACGAACAGAAAACATCACACTACAGCGAAATGGGCTTCGAAATCAAAGCCAAAATTGCCAACTTTGGCGGCCAGCTACTCAAGCTCGAGCACCAGAGTATCCCTTCCTCCCCACCGGTATCCTATCCCTCTAGTAGCCGTTTAGTCTAACATAAACTTCCCAGGCACTTCAACCAAGACAAAAATGGCCTTAAATCTCTTCCTCCCTCCCATTGCCATTTTCCACCCATCGAATAAGGTCCCCGTATTGATTTTCCTCTCAGGCCTAACCTGCACGGGGGACAACTGTGCCGAGAAAGGCTTCCTACAACCCCACGCCGCCAAGCACGGTATTGCGGTCGTCTACCCAGACACCTCGCCCCGCGGAGCAAAAATCAACGGAGAGGACGATGATTGGGATTTTGGCTCCGGCGCAGGATTTTACGTGGATGCTACTACCGAGAAATGGAGAAACAATTATAATATGTACACTTATATCAACGAGGAGCTACCCTCTGAGCTTTTCAAGCAGTTTGAGGTACTAGATAGTGGCAGGGTTGGAATTACGGGACATTCTATGGGTGGACATGGGGCTTTGACTATCGTATGAACCCCCCCTGTGCCTCCTGTAGGATGAGTAGAGCTGATGGAAGTGGGAGGGTAGTTCCTGAAAAACCCAGACAAATACCTTTCTGTGTCCGCCTTCGCCCCCATCAGCAATCCGATAAACTGCCCGTGGGGACAGAAAGCTTTCGGCGGATACTTTGGTGAGGAGAATAAGGAAAAGTGGGCGGAACATGACGCTACTGAGCTTGTAAAGGTGTGGGAGAAGAATAAAACTTTGGAGGCGCTCATCGACGTGGGCACCAGCGATAATTTCTATAAGCAGGGGCAATTGCTCCCGGAGAACTTTGAGAAGGCGGCGGAGGATAAGAGGATTGAGGGGATTCAGGTTAGGTATCAGGAGGTATCCATTCCCACCTCCCCGAGCGGAACGGTGAGGTGGGTAAGGTAAAGTCTAATGATGGTGTGATATAGGGGTACGATCACAGCTACTTCTTCATTTCAAGCTTTGCGGGGGACCATATGGACTTCCATGCAAAGCGCTTGCACAGCTAGGTATTTCGCCAGGTAAATTGAAGGATAATTGTTGATGGCCAGTGCTTCCGCCAAGGTTGAATTGCAAGTAGATAGACTATACGAAGCTGCTGTAAGCCCTTGCAGAGAATAATGCTTGCCCCGCCTACGCAGAGCGACCTCCGAAACAGGAGAATAGATCAGCTATTGAGCGACTATCCATGATTACCCCACGACTACCTGAGCAACCATTAACAGAGATAAATTTTAAACATTACATCACCCACCCCCACAACACACGTATACCCGCGAAGACAAAACAAACGAAGCGTAAAGCCATGACAAGTCATACAAGATCTCAAGCCCAGCAAAGATCCACCGCATCACATCTAGTGACCATACAGGCCACCATTCACCTTTCACCAGAAATCACCTCCCCTCACTCGAAATATACAAAGGGGAAAGTTTTGCCTATAATACTAAATTTACTTTCACCTCTCCGCGAAGGTATAATATCTACCATTAGGGCAATAGACACCGCCTTATTTAGTAACATACCATACTAGCACGTTTATGTACGCTCTATCCCTATCAAGTAGATATTATCTTCCCGTACGTGGAATGATATTTACCACCACTACCAGCACCAGCACCACTTCAATACCTCGACATGCGGTAATGTGCTTCGTAGAGAATAACAGTCCAGGAGAAATTTCGTTCACTTTACGCCAGCGCAATGCTGTAGGTATCCTCGGCTTGCTATTACCATTATTGCTAGCTACATTTGGTATAGTATTAGTCGGTCTTTAGTAAAGTAGCGAATGCTTATTCCACACCCCACTAATCCCGGATCTCGATAATTCGGATATCATACCTCGCTGCCCCGTGTGAACTTCCAAGAGTTCTAAATTTCTCTATGTCAAAACCTGTCCTGTTTTCCCGGAGCACTCCCTATACCGGAAAGATACTTTGGATTTTGGTCATCCGTGATGGTGAGGCGTGATTGTACCCATGGAGGGGACTGGAGGGGACCACTTGTCTTCGTTGCTAGTGTACTGTACATTTATTTGCTCGGCTTCTTCTTCTTCTTCTTACCTAATTATCTTGTAAATGTTCAATTAGCATTCTAACTGTGAACCTGTGCGGAGGAAGGGGGGTGCTGTGATATCAATGTAGAGCAGGTAGTTTATTAGCTGGCTTATGTAGTGTGCGCATTAATCCCCTTCACGTTCCTTCATAAGCATGTAAACCTAGACCCCCGGGCCTTAACATCTAGTACTAGTACAATGGTAGACGAATACAGTATCTACCTCTACACAAATATCCAGGGCAAGTGTCAACACCCACCGAACCCCCCCCCCCCTTCAGTACGATATAATTAGACCCATGCATCTATCCGCATCAACAAAATAACGTCAGTCCCCGCCGCACCATGTATCGCCCACCCATGCTGTACCGTATTGTACTCGAGCACAGTACAAAATACCCTGTCCTAATCCCTCCGATCACCGGCACAGTGCTTGGAGGGTAATCTCCCGCAAGAAGTGTGGGTGTTTGGGCAATCGGTGTGGATACCGATCCAAGCAAAAAAAAACCCCCCCCCATAAAAACAAAAGGATATAATAGTTTACAGCCCCCGATATAAACAGCTAGAAGAAGAGGGAAGAGAATCGAAAAAACGCCATAATATATTACAAAGAACGGATGAAACAATTAAATAGCCATCATCGAGTGTCACTCGGGATTTATTGAACGACACAAGTGTCGCTTTTGACTTTGGTCCCGGGACGGGAAGATACACTGCCGTCCTTCTCGATCTTGAGTTGGTAATCAGGGGACGAGTTCCAGAGGTTTAGCACCACGATGCGATCCTCCATTGCCACGACAATGCGCCCTTTTTCCCCGGCGATGGAGAGGATTTCGTTGGTGGTGTTTAGAGGGATGATTTGTTCCCTGCCCTCGCCGATAGGGACCACGCTGACTTTCCCGGGTGTCCTTGAAAAAGCTAGGAATGCTGCTCGACCCTGGGAGCAGCCGGTGTAGATTTTCCCACCGCTAACTTCTTTGATTTTCTCGCCGGTTCGAACTGTGAATGTGTCTTTGTTTATGGCACCGACGAGGCCGCCGAAGCAGACCGCCCCATCCCCTTCCACTTTCAACACAAGCCTCCTTCGAAAGCCCTTCCAGGTCCTGGCCAAGCTGCGCTCCTCCCCATCCCAGACTCCCAATAGTGAGTTCCCGACAAGTATCCCGCGACCATCGCTCTTAAAGCTCAATTTCTCGCCGGTGACCTGATATACTAATATCCAGGGACAATCTTCCCCCTTCCCGCTCTGTTCCATGGATGCGCCGGTCGCCGAAGCGGAGCCCTGGAGGAAGAAGTTGTTCCTGCGGCGCCAGAGGGCGTACGAAGGGTGTATAATCATCGTCTTGTCTTTTGTGGTTATCGCCACTAGTGGTTCTTCCGTCTTGCCGGCTCGGCCGAGGGCGATTGACTCGACGGCCGGGATAGGCACAGAGTAGAGGCGCAGTGAAAGGCCATTGGATAGGAGGGCGTAGAGATATACCTTCTGCTTTGTCGAGAAGGCCAAGTATCCTCCCTTCACAGTGAGTTTGGTGACTTTGTCATTGATTTGAATGGTGTGTGTTTGTGCGATCGGGGATTCGGTAATGTCGTAGACGTGCACCTTGTTTTTGCCCACTACCACTGCCATCCTCCCCTCCACACCGCTTCCCCCACCGCAAGAAATGGATACGGCCCCGTGTGAGGGTGGTAGTAAGTATGTCCCCCGGGAATACATCCATGCTGGAGCGGTCTCGCGCACGTACTGTGTGAATAGTTTTTCCACCGTCGGGATTGGGATCCGGTGGGGGACAGTTTCGCGGCCGAAGTGCGCGCGCAGCATGGACAGGTGTGGCCGGAGGAGTTGGGGCGAATAGTGTCTCGATAAGAAGGTCGTCGCACGCCAGTGTTTGCATGTTAGACTTGCATTGAAGAGTGTTTGGGTGTCGAGGTACGTAAAGACCGCGGACAGGAGGGATGGGTGGAGTTTTTGCGCTGTGCCTGTGAGGCATTGTGAAGGTGGAAGGTGAGCCTTTTGGGGGGGTGGTGAGGATGATATCATTGTTGATTTTTGATTTGGTGGTTTTCGGGAGTAGTCAAGTCTGTGGTTGTAGTTCTAAGCCGCAGGGGTAATAGTTGTGGTGATGGAATACCGGAGGAGGGGTGGCGAAGAAAAAGGGAGAGGAAGAGAAAGCTCGTCACGACGCGGTTTGACTTGGGAGGAATGCAGGGTAATCCAAGGAGGGGGAAGTTCGACTTAACAGAGAGACGTGGAGTTAAGTTATAGCTCTCCGGGCAATTGAGCGAAGGGGTGGTACCTGAATTGCTAGTGGTGGTACAGTCGCACCTCGCTATAACGAAACCCTTTGTACGGGAAACCTCGCTGTTACGAATGAACCAGCTGAAAATTTACACCCATGCTCCCATACAGACAGACCTCGCTATAAGGAATTTCTTCTGAAACCTCGCTATAACGAACGAAAGAACCTGAATTCTTGGCTTTCGGTATAACGAGGTGCGACTGTACCTGAAACATACGGGCATGGAAACTCACCCCACTCAATAACCGTACAGTACCACACCACCAAAATTTAATGATACCAGCACAATCGTCCCGAAAAACAACGAAGCTACTGTAGCGAGGAAAAAACGCTCCAGAAAGAAACAAAGCCGAAAATCGAGAAGTCCCGCCTAGACTTTTCCTCTCCCGTCTACGTTCAAAGTGGCCTTGTCCAGCAGAGTTCCTGGTTTGTGACGAAGAGGAAGAACAAAGAGAGGGTTGGTGCGGGGGGGCCTTTATGGTTTGTGTGTTTGCTGATCTTGCTTTATTCGAGTAGAGCTAGGTATTCTATGATAATAATATTATGATACCAGTACCGGTAATTGGCCGTTGCGTTAGATTGGTTGGAAACGGGGGTAAATGATTTGGGATGACTCCTGTGTGTGATAGGGGTTCAGATGAAACCCTAACCCTAACCCACTGCTGTCCCCCCCCCCTTGAAGTCTACTGTATAATATTATTATTGTCATAGTAATAGTAAAAGCCACATGGTTGCGAGCTGGGCTTAAGGGGACAACATAGAAAATCTTTTCATGTCATACGGTCTGATACCATACCAAAGACCGCACTGCAGCTGTTACATTCCGTCTGCCAGAATGGCATCGCTTCTAGAAGAGAAAAAAAAGTGTGAAGGAAAAGCCCTCCCGAAACAAAGACAAAGGTTCAAAAATTAATGACAGGGCTATGCACGACCATTCTAATCCGGGTGACAGTGGATGATCCTTGCGCGGACCGGATCAAACATGCGGTACGGTACTTCGATACAAGCAACCCCCCTGTTTTTATTACCCTTCGTATTATACAGGTATCGTCATAGTAGGAGTTATTTCCAAATTCATCCTATTTTCTCCTTACCCACCTTCCATGACGATCCTATTCTTCCGAGCCGTGCATATCATACAGCCCCATCCCGTTCTCAGGCGCGCTGACAGAAGGATTGTTCGGCAAATATGCCCTATGGCAGCACTCTCCATGCATCCATGCATCCTTTTACTATACGATAACATGCGCTATGGTAAGGCGGGAACACGATGCAGGATCTAAGCAGCTAATTAACGATGATGAATACTGGCTACAAGCGTCACACCGTCTCACTCGCCAAGTAGCAGGTTTACCCCTGGTTCGCGAGCCACATGGGGCTGATCGTGCTGACGCTGGTCTGATGTGTCCATAAAGTATATATGTAATTGGCACGTGCGGGTAGGCACGGGAGGAATGGAGGGGTGCAGTGGCTCCTGCACTTGCCCTGCAGCAATTAGGGTACGGTATTATTATGCCAATTGCAGAACTCTAGTCGTCGGATGGAGGCGTTGTGTCACCATGAATAATACCAAGCACGTTTTAGGATGTGTTAAATACATGCGTGCGTGCCATATGATACTTGCGCTAGCACGCTACTGGATACTATTCTGCTGTACCGGGCATTTTTGAGATCTTATCGCCTGATGGGTTACCGGTATACGAGTGACTTGGCAGGCGGGAAGAAGGTGAAAAGGGGAGAGGAGGTGGATGATCGGATCGAGCGATATCGCTATTGCAGGTGATGTTTATTGGGACTTGGTAGGAACGTGGGTTTCTGCAGGAAGCATTTTTTTTCTCTTAGCAAATGGGGGGTTGGTATTCGAGTATCGATAGTGGAGTTCGGAGAGCCCATCGTATCCTACGACAAAAAGCGGCTGGAGACTCTCATGTTACTAGTACTTGTATCTAATGCTGAAATATTAAGGGTGATTCAACATACCATATGATAAGAACTCGAATAATTGGACCATGTGCTACGACGTTAGAGTTGCCTCTCTCCTAGCAAGGTCTTGTGCTCTCTTCTTTTTTATTTGTCTCGGGGAGCAAGTTTTTTGGCGTGTTTTTCCCCCTTTTTTCCCTAGGAGGAAATTTTGGACTACCTGACACAGGATCCAACTGTTCAAGTTCTCACAGTATTGCGTTTGTTGGGTCTGGCTGCGAGTATGTAGCGGAACGCTCCACTCAGGCGTTTCGGTGGGTGACTCTGTAAGCATGGATATGAAATATATTAGGGGAAATTTCTGCCCGGTTCCCCCTTTTGTACTTCTATGTCGGATTCGGTAAATTATCCCGGGCTGGTTAATATCAGAAAACATCTAAGCAAGTATTGATTTTCGCAGCTGAAAAACCTGAACCAAATGAAATGACGCCGAGGAAAATGGTAATCGTTCAGGTTTTGTAACTCCGTTCGTCCATCAACTAAGAACGTATCTGGAAAAGGCAGAGATAAATATAGTGAGCTATAATAAATCCCAAGACCATCTCCTATTTGCTACAAGAATCTCTATTTTTCCGTAATATTCTAACAAAGAGCGAAGGAGAGTATGATAATATGGGGAACGCTCTCCGAAATCCCCGATCGCAACCCCCAGTTAGAAAGACCCCCCCCCCGAAATTCCCATCTGTGGCACTATAATCCCTAATTATGTTCTATCATCACTCCCATACCCTCCATGTGGTCCATTGAGCTCTCCAGTATTCACTCCTGTTCCATCTTCAAGTATCTTCAACCGTCAAAAGTAAGGACCCTAGATGGAAGGAATGAATCACGCTCGAAGGCATAAGTAAATGGACATACAAATTCCTACATGCCGAGTATACATAGGGTTATGGGTGAAATCAGATTAGGCACTACTTCGGCATCCGGGGTAATGACAAAAAGGGTGGTCACCAGAGCACTAGGGTGGCCAGGGAGCAAACGTTATGATGTTTTGATAAAATCAGGAACATGGAGGGAAACTGAATCTTCTTCACCTCTTACCCCTCCGCATAAATGCCTTACAGTTGGACCTGTAGTTTGATATCTACTACATGAGTTCATTTGTAGACCACTTAAGGATTAGTTTCGTGTACTACACCCTCGTTTCTAGCTAAGCTGAAAATTTCCCGCTCTCACTCGAGTACTATCTACAGTTATTCCCATGTTACATCCGCCCACCATATGATAGATTAATGATAGAATAGCTATACAAAATGAATATGCCCAAAATCGGCATACACCTCACTTCTTTCGGAGCTTAAAAGCCTTTGTCAATCGAGCTATGCCTGGCTGTGATTCCGTATGGGATTGGGCTAGACATCAGGACATGATACAAGTAGAGGGGGTACCGCAGCATGGGCGATCCGTCCGTATCTACCGGAACAGTGCACCCAAAACTCATGGTCTACTCCCGTAGCCGAGCTGAAGCTGAGAACGCAGGGCGGCAACCCGCATAGAAAGTGTCCAACTTCAACTCGGCCGCGGGAGTATGCAGCAGGCGAACGGAGGTCTTGGTAATCAAGTAGTTTCGCACCAAAAATGGGCAAAACCCTCAATTTTCAATTGTTAGTATGATAGCTCATCGAAAGCTAGTTCTTCCTTTTCACAAAATTCCTGATCCAAAGTCACTTTATCTGTGTGATATCCCATGATTAATTTGAAGCGTACTTATAACTAACTAAAAGTTCTGCAAGCTTCTAAAGCTCTGCCTTTGCTAAACCTAAAAGTCATTATTATCATCATTAATTAATTAAGACAATTGCCCCAGAAACGCCTCACAACAATGTCCCCATCTCGAGAATGGGTTGTAACATGATAGGGAATGATTGGGAGACTCCGTGAGCAGTTGGAGGATGACCTCAGCATGCATATATAACAACTATCATACCTGGACACTTCCTGGGGAGCTTTCTATCTAACTTAGGTCCAGTGTAGGAACTTAGTTAAATATTCCTCATAGTGGCGAATTTTAGTCTAAATGCGCCCAATCACGAAGACTTTTGCCCGCTCTGTTTTATGCTTGATATAAAAAGCAGCTAAAAATGGGGGGGGGTTGTTTGTTTTCGCATGTTTAGCGGTTGTGTAACAATAACTTGGCACTCTCTTGAGATGCTCATTCTCGCATCGAAGCGAATATTAATTGGTTCGTTGAGTCAGCCCTATGGGGCGAGCCCTAGAGCAAGGCAGGGAAAAGGTGATTCGGAATGAAGGGAGTATCATAAATACCTATGTAAGCACCAATGCAGTGACAGTTGTCATCAACAGTTCATTCACTCTGAAAAGGGGTTTAGGTGCATTTTTTCCCGAGTGCCGGTGTTGTATTTGAGGGCCCTCTTTCAACTACTCGCAAACATCCTACCGGTACTTAACTAGGTCGCCTATTAGGGGTATTTCTCTATTTGGTTAGATACTACGTTGTTTGGTGACCGGGGACCACTGCCGGTATTACTGCTCGTAGTACAAAATTTGCTCAAAGACAGTGTTAGGCCATCGAGAATTGCAGGAAATAGGGGAGAAAGAGAGGGAAATCGGGTCTAGCTTCCAGAAGGGACACTCTACAGGTACAAGCCGCAGAGCCCCTGTCCACTCTATGAACTTCTGTGACAACAGCTTTCAATTATGCTTGGCTCTCGAATCCTAAAAGCCATTTCTATACAGAGCCATACTCTAACATAGTACTTGTACCCATCTATTCCTTATTCCTCGTTTGTTATCGTACCAATTAAAGGTTACTTTTTTATTTTATTTTTAGAAAATACGCTACTATTAAGTTAACTTAGTCGACTCTGGGCAAGGCAATGGATTATCCCTTGGGCGGTTTGAAACACAAAATTCGCTATTAGCACGCTAAGTAGCAATTTGAGTGGAGGGAATATTTGAGCTGACCCTGCGATCTGAGTCATTTGAGCTCTAAAAAGACAGAAAGACCCTAATTCTTGACCGAGCACAGCTCGCGGCTGCCTAATCTAGCCTTAGCGTGCTAGTAACGAATTCCAGCGTTTCAAACCGCCTGCCTTTTAGTGTAGAGATATGGCTGACAGAATTTGGGGAATTTATCCCAAAGGTCAACAGAGAGCCACACCTTATGGTCCCCCTAGAGTGTGGTTCAAAACGAACTTTACTAGACTTTAGACAACTCTCCTCTTTAAATTATATTTTTCCTTCTAACCCATGAGCCACAGTCGACATAAGGGTGCTCTCCGGCGATCATGAGCTCCAGCCCCGCGCGGTACGCACGCGGGGGACTACCGGCACGGGTGCAATTTATGGCACGAGGCTTTATGACGGGTGGGCACATCTCTGTCTTCCGTATATCGCACCTTACGATCGAACAAACTCGAACTGTATCTTTGAATAATACTTCCTCCTATAAATAAACTTGGGTGGTGATTGGGGCAATCCGGTCCTGGTACAGGGCGGATAAATGCGTTATGATATCCCGGGCTGGTGTGCTGGAGTACCATGTGTTTTACAGGTGGCATAGTGATCTTTTAATTTCGAACGGAGGTTTGTTAGAAGCTTGAAGAAGTTTTGAGGTAATCCATGAGACGCGAGGACTTTGGTTCTTTGGTACGGACCTTGCGGGTTCTCGTCTGAATCACCGAAGAGCTGCGCTTATATAGTTCTGGACATGTAAAACCTACCCTCCTGTTCACTCTTTTGTGAATTTGAACGTTAATTCCTTGGCATTCCTTGGCGTTTGAGACATGGGATATCACTCATGCTGCCTATCTACCGGTAGGTACATTTTACTGTGGGCTGTTCATTTCTTTCTCCTCCCATACAAAATCTTCACTTTGGAGTTACTCCTCACTCCTTACTTCCACTTCATCAATAAAAATAATTTATAGCTGTCTCTCCAAGCTCTTCGTCATCATTATACCCTTATTTTGATTGTTACACTGTTCTAACGCTGTCGTTCAAGTCTTTCTCTCCTCTTTTGTCCTTACCTTGACGATAGGCTTCACCCACCTGGAACTATATTAGAGCAGGTCTTTCTCTCCAAGCGACATAGCTTACCTTTTATGGTATAATACCCCCCTGGTTGAGAATTTAGATCCCTTAGGGCCTGTTTGGATAAAACGGCTCCGTTCTGTTTCCCCATATATACAAATGACCCTTTTCCTTCCCTTTCAAAGCAGACAGAAGGTCATTTTCACGGCAGAAATGGTCGCCCAATTGAACGGTCCTATTTTTGCTAAACAGGCCCTAAGCGCGGCGCGCTTTTAGGCACCGCTGACATCGGTGCCCTAACTTACGACGGGGAATGGTTGGTACTTGCTTGCACTCGCGCCCGAGGACTGGAGAGGGTTACGGCTTTTGGAGGAGGTACGATAACTTCAGGGTGGAAATAGATATCTAGTGCTCAAAGCGTCGGACATGGTGTGCGGGGTTCTAAAAGAGCTATGATATTATACGGTATGTCCAAAGTTTTCTCCGGAATGGTTGCCGTAACCCTGTTCGAGATTGATAGTGTTTGCAAGAGTTAGCGGTACGTACCTCCGGTGTGATGTCCCTCTCAATTTATACCACCAGTCTCGCTCCTTTGGTGCTCACAAATGGATTTTATAGGAGAAGAGGAAAGGAAAAGATATTAGCCAGATCCACTACCGGTAGGGGTCATAGAGGAATTGCGGGGAAGGGATATTGGTTTTTCCCTTTGCTGAGTCCCGTGATGGTACCGGTAGGGGTACTGGCACTTGTGGAAGAATGTGCCCGAAAGGAGTACCGTACTGTACTACCGTAGTGCTTAAGCGAAGTATCTCTAACATTGCGGTAAAAGGATTGCGCGTCTGGCCCAATCGAGAAAATACCGGTATATCAATATTTACCACGAGTATTATGTAGCAAACGGCGCGATTCTAACATCAACAAGCCTCCATTGCCTACGGTATGCGACTTTCTCAAGACGCGCATCCTGCTGTCAGCGAGTGCTCCTCGACCACTCTGGTATGCGCACGAATTGCACTCAAACGGAGTCTCCCGAGGACACGGGTATGCGGCTCTCGAGAATTTCCTGCAAAGTGGATCTCATCACACCGCACGGTAAACTCCACTCTGCGCCACAAGAGCAACAGTTGACCTTTGGGCTTTCATGAGACATCAAGCTAGCATAAGTAACTTCTGGAGAAGAAAGAGTAATCACAACGTCGATCTCCCAAGCAAAACTTTGTCTAAAACGTGGGAGAATCAGGCTAAAAAAAACCTAAAATAATACCCCACGGGAGACCAACAGGGCCTCCCTCCGTTTTGCCCAGATCTTAGTTTCTCCAAGCTGACCTGACCGGAACCAGGGGTGAACTGCTACAAGTAGTAGTGGCTTACAGGCAGGTGCCGTTGATACCTTACTATTTTGGCTAGTCTGGAATTAGGGTGCTTTTGTGTTGCACTTGGCGTGGCAAGTTGGGTCTTGGACTCTTGGGTCTCTCATGCAGAGAGGCTCCTTTGGATACTCGAGCAACTCCCCAGGCACGCGTGCTGCATGTGCTGCACAGGTATCACCGCTAAATTCATAATAGTATTATACCTTGCCGATACAAAGTCGGGCAAGAAGTTATGGAACGGTTACTTTGGTTGACCAGCCAAATATATCCTTGTCTGTTCCGGTTAATAGTTTCCAACCCTTGTCCTGCGAAGTGTCGGTTCACTTTTTCTTGGGTCTAGACTATTCCGGTGAGGCAGTCTGGGGCTGAACAGGTTTGTGGGGGGCCGGGGAGAGGTGCACATTTTCATTTTTTCATTTTTTCGTTTGTTTTTTTTTCCTCATTGGGATTTTGCGATTAGGATGGGATGGGACAAGTTTGGCTTTCTGTCCCCTGTGCTGGACAGTTGGAGCCTGTCAAACGCTCGCCGATTAGGAGTATCCCTGACCTGGGAAGGGGTGTTAGAAGTTCGCTTCTGATATATTGCGCAAGGCGCATGCTTTCCTTGAGTACAGTACCGGTGTCGCGCTGGGTAATGGGGGAAGATTGAAAGGTTGCGACTGACTTTAAGGTAATGGATAATGGAGGTTTGCTCGAAGCTGAGCGCGTGTTGGGTTCAGGGGAAAGTTGCAATAGTAAATTTCACCCTTTTCCCTTTTCCACTTTTTTTGGCACCGGTCGTCTCTTGCCTTGGGGTTACAGCAAACACAAGCACCGATTACTGATTGCTTGCTTGGTTGGTTGCTTGAGTTGATTGATCGAGCGTTCATAGGCTCGCTAGTAAAGTGCAATGTTAGAAAAAAATAAAAAAAATTCGGGACCAGATATATCCATGTCTTTCTTCCTCTTCTCCTTCTTCTCCTTCTTACATCTTGTCACCCTCTCTTTTCCTCGCCCACGTTCTCTGCTTGTCTGTCGCTTTCGTTGTTCTTTGCTTGATCTTGGACTTGAAGAGTGGAGCTTGTGTGCCACCACCTCAAGCATCATCCAAGCAAGCGTCCTTTCCTTCCATAAAAAAGAAGTTCGCAGGGAAGGGGGCGTCCTTTGGCGCGCCGCCTAGCAGCAAGCAAGCCCTCCTTTCATCCGTTCGTTCCTTTTTTTGTGACTAGCCTAACTTTTGTGATCGACCACTTCTTCCCCTCCCGTCCCACTCGACTTCTATTTTTCCCAGTCTTTTCACCCTCACCTTTTAAACTAGCGTTTTTCCCTCACTCGTTTTATTGTTGCTGGGATTTTAGACGGACGGTCGGAAAAACTTTGGTTTACGTTTGGAAAGGGATAGGCAAAGAGCAAAGGAGAAGTTAGGAAAGGATAGGAGAGAGTGTACAAAGGGAGGACATTCAACAGACAACGAAGAGGGCAAAGTTCAAATCACGACTCAGCAAGGCCATCCACGTTCTCCAGCCCAAGGACAAGTTCTCACGAAACTAATGTCTCCGCCTTCCTCGCAGCAGTAATATCTCAGAGAATGACCATGATATCTCGCAGTCCCCCATTGCTCCGAATATGCCCCACCCGTCGCTCTCTTCTCCACGCCATCATTCCAAATCACTCGCCCTTTCTTCTCATCCTCCTCCTCATAGCGCTACTCCTCCCACCACTACAGGTCCTTGCCCAGGATTCACCGACTCTAACAGCGAGCATTTCCCCCAGCTCGACCTCTGGAAGCGGAGCAGCTGGCGCTAGTGGTCTAACCGTGGAATCCGGCAACTCCAACGACACATGGCCAAGGCTCTTTGACTCAACCAGTATCAATGCGAACAGTTCTTCAGAATCGTGCCCAGCGTTCTTTAGTAAGTTCCTGGCGGATCAAGTCTTTTTGGATTGCTTGCCGTTGTCAGGTCTTCTCCTGGTTTGAGTTCCCCTCGGCGTTTCGCGTGGGCCATTTTTTCTTTTGCTAACCAGAGTCCGGTGGACAGAACTCCTTGAGTTATTTCGACGTTACGAAAAAGGGGACCTTCGCGACAACGAGAGTGGTCGATAAAACTTGCAATGTTGACCTGGCTACATGCACCGCTATGATGGAGAAGCTGGGTTGGCAGATCCTCCTTAATGAGAATTGCGGACAGGATTTCAGGAATCAGAACCCCATTGTTGTCCAGGCTTATGCGGGGTTCATTTCCTATCGGGTGGTGTATTCTGTTGGATGTTTGAAGTCGGCTTCTGGGTCTTACTGTGGGTTTTCTGCGGTTGGTCAGATATGGTGGATGGGAGCTAATGGGAGATGCGTAACTTATAGGCTACGTTGACGCCATCACAAACACCACCAGTCCAAGCGATTCTTACGTGTATTATCTGCCATTAGGGATTAAGTTCCCTGGGGGGTCTAGACCTACGTATGCCCCACCTCCTCCATTTTTCAGCGCTGGCAGGCATTAACGATATGCACACAGCTGTTCCCCTTGCCTTTCCCAGACAATGGCGATTTTGGCCGGTACCGCTGGAAATTCTTCGGAGCTATTATCAACTACCTACGTTTCCGCAGCGGAACAGATTAACCTTGGTATGATACTTGCCTCCCCCTTTCCCCCCTCCTCAACGTATCACGACTAATCACTCGCAGGTTGTGGTCCCAACTTTGTCAATTCAACCGTGGAACACATGAACGATGGCTCGGCAAGTTCTCCAAGGCTCACTATCGTCGCTGCGACAGCAATCATGAGTGCCTTCCTCGCGCTAATGTAATGTATGTGTTTTTATTTATATATATTCCACGCAAATAAGAAAAAGACAAAAGCAAAATTGATTCCTTTTTTTCAAAACTTATTTAATTGGGTGGATTCTTTACCATATTTTTTTTTTTTGGATTGGATGCTCCACTTTTTTCATTTCACATTCCATTTTCTAATGTAAGATTGGGGACTCTTTTTTTCTGGTGGTGTTATTTTTTTCTTCTTTTCTTATTTGTTATTGGATCGGATCGGGTTGGTTGGGTTGGATTTGATTTGGTTTGGTTTGACTAGGCTTGGATTGGATTGGATTGGCTGGCTGGTTTGTGTCTTGTTTTCTTTGTAATATATTGGTGTGAGAGTGTGGGATGTAGGTTTTGCTACGGTGAGTGGGTAGGTATCATAAGTATCTTAGGTAAGTAGTAGCAAGTAGGAATTAAGATACCCGTTTGCCAAAAACAAATTTTTTTTTGTAGTCCCCTTTTCGACTCTACCATTCAGCATAGACAACCGGAGATAAAGGGTGGAGAAGCATAAATTAAAGTAATTAGGAAGAGGGGTAGGGTCTCTTTCTTGAGAAGGTATGATACAAACCACCCGGGAGGCGCTTTTCGTATGATATGATAAGGCACGGGTTAATCCTGCAGGCTACCTGTGACCTACCGTAGATCAACTGCCCATGACTTTATCGTGGGTATGATATGATGCGAGTATCATACGGTATTACCCGGGGAGATGCTTTTCGTACTACAAGACGGGGAATTGTTACGGCTGGTTAACCTCGGCTGGCTTAACGGTTTCACTAACCTTCTATTGTATCTCTAAGCACCATACTTGCACAGTATCATACTAGTACTTGTAGGATTATCGTGATTCTCGATAAAGTCGTCATACCCCAGCTGTAAAATCCTTTATGATATGTAGGACCTCTTCAGCAAATCACTTTTATTCCATAAAAAGTGGTTTTTATGGCATGAATTTCTTCTCCATAATATTATAAAATGTTGATCCTCCTATGGAGGGGCAAAAAAATAAAAATATCCGGCAATATTTTTAAAAGGAGGTATCATAGGGCAAGCACGCTGAAATTGTATAATAAGTTAAGTGCGAACTTCGTTTTAGACATAACCACGGTTTATGGGATTCTACTCTAGATATCATACTCGTATATAAGTTACATAGGTATCATGCGTAATTGGGGTTATTCAAGAAATCGATGGTAAAGCAATATTTATTTTTATTTTGTGGTATTTGTATGATATATACTTGTAAAGTTTGTGCTATGACGAACGGGGTTTTAATTTATTTATTTATTTTATCCCTTGGGCGGTGTGAAACAGTCAAATTCGCGCCCACTTCGTGATTCGCTGAGGACGTCTAGACACGCCAAGGGTGATGAGTCATTTCCGTACTAAGAAGATAGAAAATCAAATTTTTTGACCGAGTTTAGCTGACAGTTACCAAATCTGGGCCGGGCGCGAATTTGACTGTTTCGCACCGCCCAAGGGATAGCATTTACTAGCTTGAAACCCCCCCAACTCCTGAAGGTTCCGTATGTGTCGGGTTTGTTTTGGATGAGGGGTGCTGGGTTGATACTGTAAGGGAATACCGGTATCTGGGAATGATAGACGGTGGGTGGTGGTAGTCTGTTACGGTATAAGTAGTCAAGCACTCAACTCCCTTACCGGTACTGTGGTTTTCTAGCTAGTAAATACTATTATAGGAAGAAATGTCGCAGTTGCACGGGGCCGTACCAGTACCGGTACTATGGATCGGAGCGTTTAGGTGATGAATTGGAATTGATCAGCGGTTTTTTGCTCCCATCCGTGAAGAATTATGCGGGACCCTATCATCGTGATTAAAGTCGCAAAGAATTAAAGGATGGAATTAGCACCTCTTAAAACTATAAAACTACCAATGAAAACGTGGTTTTCAGCCATTGATTTTAAACTCATGAGTAAGAGTTAGCAAAATATCCCTATTTGGCTCTCCATAAATGGGGGGTCGGGGAAACGCTATTTTTCCCATGGATTGGATTCTATTTTTCATTTTTTTTTTGCAAAAACTCTAATTCCTTTGACCAGAACAACAAAGCGACTAACTTAATCCTCTTGACGGAAAAAAGAAAAATACACATTCTACCTAGAAGCCCACAGAGGGAGAGGGCAAAACTGGGGGGACTCGGTTTTTTTTTTAGTGCATGCTGAAGGGTGCATAAGGTAAGGGTGATCCGGACGCTTTCATAAAAAGGGATTTCTTTATTATAAGTATCAGGTATCGGAAGGTTTTTGTGTGTTGGGGGTGGGGGTTATCTGTGCACGTCCAAGCGCCCGAACACTAAAATCCGGACTTAAATGTTCTGGCATACCGGTACATCCTATGTTGCGAATTCTGGGGGTTTTTTGTTGGATTTTCTCCGAGGGGTTGGGTTGACTTGTGGTGGTGGATATCATGTCATGCATACGCTCTTTATCCCCTGGTAGGTGGCTGACTCTTTTATTTATTTTTTACCCCAGTCGGAGTGCTGCGCTATCTCTTGTGGGCAGCAAGCTGATCAGGAGCAGCTTGTAGGCTGATTGCCTAGTGGCGGGCTCTAGTTGCACAGATATTAATATATAAGTTATCCTCCCCTCTTGCGCTTACTGCCTGGATGGTTCGATGGGTGGATAATGCTACCCCCTTACTACGCCCGATTTACTACCATAGCAGTATTTCCGTACACGCATACCCGGGAAAACATGACGACCCCGCTGATATCTCCGAGCTACTGTGAGTTGATATGAACCTCGGATAATAAGTTTCTTCCCAGGAAAGGCGTCAGGATTAGGATTGGTCTACGGTACTCACATATTACTGGCGAGCTTGGCCTTGGATCTCAGAGGAGAACATATGGTTACCCAGCATCAATCCTTTGCGGTGCCGTGACGGGCTGCATCATTCGACCATTAAGTGAAATGGCGTCACTGAGGCACCCTCGGCTGTTCATCGGTTGGTCAGATTATCGTTTTCGGGGGAGCGGGTAAGATGTCCGGATTCCTATGGATTTTGGGGGATTCTTCCTACGGTGTTGGTTTATGTTCGACCCCCTGCTGGCGCTGTCGAGCCTCTTGGGTTGGGGTGGTTTACTGCAGTTGTAAGGCTTCAGTATATAACCAAAATGTGCCGAATGTGTTAGGGAATAGGAGGGCGCGTGATTGTTGGCCGAATGCTCTCCGCACGGGCCGCGGGCATACTGGTGGTCCCCGCGTTAGTGAATGTTGCAAGTTATATGGAGCGAAGGGAGCAGATGGAGGAATAGCAGGGGCGGGCGCTCCCTGCAGGATGCCTTGGCGTTACCTGGTTTTGCCTGCAGTCCTTCTCGATCCCCGATGCATTACCCGAGCCAACCGGTGGGGTGCGAGTGAGGTCTCGTGACCTCAGATTCGCCTTGATAGCTCTCACCGATCATGAGTGGCTTCCTGGGTATATGATAGGTCTTTCCCAACACAGAAACCAACAACCCTGATAAAACCAACAAACACCGAAAATGTCCTCTTCACTAAATCTTCCAAACGAGCTGATTCTAAGAATTGCAGAATTTCTCCCTCCATCCTCCCTCTGTTCCCTCTTTCTTGCAAGCCGTCACCTTGCGGCGCTTTTGGAGTCCACATTTCTCGACAGCGTGTGTTATAGTCGCAACAAAGTATGGGGCAAAAAGGTGTTCTTTTCAGCTGCCAACCGTGGCGACAAAGCGCGGGTGCAGAGAATGATTGGGAGCGGTATCCTGGAGTTCATTGCGGATTCTGGGGTTCTGAGTGAAGCGGTGCTCTACCATTCCGAAAGAGCAATCCGCACCTTATTAGAGTGTGGTGTCGACACGGAAGTGGAGTATTGGATGGTGAAGCGCACGGCGTTATTTATCGCTGTCGAGAATGGGCGCTTGGATGCGGTGCGGCTCTTGTTGGATAGGCAGTGGAGGGTCAATGTTAACGCTAAGGACAGCATTGGAGAGACACCACTTTTTCTAGCTGTTAGGGAGGGGAAGGATGATATCGTGCAGCTGCTCCTAAGCGATGAAAGGGTAGATCCTAGCCCGAGATTAAATAGCATGGGATGGACGCTGCTGCATGCTGCTTCCGGCGCTGGGCATGAAGCGGTAATTCGAACACTTTTGGCGGATGGGCGATTTGACGTGAATTGCTTGCGCAAGTATTCAGGCACACCGCTGCACACTGCGGTCCGCCACAGGCACGTGGATGTTGTGCGGGCCCTTCTAGAGGATCCTCGCACCGATGTCAATGTTTCGAGTTGGTGCGGGGTTGGATTCTCGCTGCGACACCCCCTAGGTCCTTGCGGGAAAACCGCGCTGCACCTCGCGGTGTGCTCCGAATCCTCAACACTCCTAAAACTCATGCTATCCCACGAACGGATACAACCAGGCCTGCAAGATAGGGAAGGCCGCACACCACTCAGCCTAGCAGTCTTCTCGGGCCAAAAGCAATTGATTCCCATACTTCTCTCCGACCCCAGAATAGATGTTAATTCACCCGACATCCACGGGTCAACACCCCTCCATCACGCAGTCTCAAAAAATTCTCCAGAGATGGTGCGATTGCTGCTTAGCGATCCCACACTTTGCCCAAACGTTGCGAACCTCAACCTAGAAACGCCTCTGCACGTTGCGGCACAGAATGGCTACGAGAAGATCGTGAAAATCTTGATGGACGATCCCAGAACGAGACTGGATTGCCGGGAACGCAACGGAAGGACGCCATTGATGAGTGCTGCTATTGGTGGGAGCGCTTCCATTGTGAAAATTTTCTTGGAGGACGGTAGGGCGGATGTCAACGCTCGGTGTTTCAGGGGTTTGACGGCGATGCACATTGCTGTAGCAATGGACCGCACCGAGGTGGCGGAGTTACTCATGGGCAACGACAGCGCCAAAGTGGAAGGGGTTGGCGAGAGGGAAGGCTTGATTGCGTTTTTGGACGATATGGGATTCAGAGGATGCGCAATCGAGGATGCGCATAATAGGATTAAGAGTTTGGCTTTGATAATGTAGTGAAGGTTGTTTGTGCTTGTATATACATTATATGTCTTCACGGAGTATGATATTTTAGAGATGAACGTTCAATCGCTAACTAGATACGAATTTCTTTTTTTTGAGCGTTTATAGTTTTTATTCTGGAAATCTCGTACAGTTAAATTTTTACCTTGAGTATTGCCAATCTAAGCCCAATCGTAGAAATGAAGGAGAAGTAAAATGAAACTAATTAGAGAATAAAACTGCTGCAGTATATGGTTGCCTGTTTTAACTGGGTGGATATCCAGTAAACCCCGACAGCCTCGTCATATACCGAGTGAGAATCTGTGAAGCCCACGCCAACTCTGTGCTTAGGAATAAGTATATGCAGATTTTCATCAAAATTAATTAGGTGTTACTCTCAACCTCAGCCAAAAGTGATCAAATCACCATCCAGCAGCTCCACGTAACGACTCTCAGGGATCCTCTTCCCAGCAACCCCCGTCGTATTCGCGCTCTCTAAATCTAGCGGATATGGGCCAGCCGCACTCATCATACCCGCAAACTCGCCTGATAATGAAAAGCCCTGAGTCATGCCAGCAAAGAGTAAAGAAGCTGGTTGAAATCTACAAAGTAGGTAACTCTTATAACAGTCATAGTAAATTAGGCAGTACATAAATGTATACACTAATATTTAATTTTTTTATTTGAAAGCGGAGACTCTTTGTAAAAGAGTGGAATGAATGAGGAGTTTGGAGAATTTGAGCTTAATATAATCAAACTCGCAACCTGCTGGGATCAGAGCAGTATTGATCCTGATACCAGAAGACGAGCTCAGCTTCATATAGCGCAGTTAGAGTCTGACCAAAAGTGAGTCAGAGAGGATTCTATAAGGGGTTTAGTGAGACGAAGGAAGGAAGAGAAGGGGGGTTAAAATCAGGAGCAGAAAGCCAAAATTTTATTTTGCAGATAAAGGAAAGAGCTAAAAATGAGGCAGTTAAAAGCTTGAATAAGGTGCTGGAAGAACTTATGAAAGGAGTCCAGTGGGATAAGAAGGAGTTGAAAGAGCTGGAAAAGTGGGCAGATCAAAAGCATGAAGATATCATGTTTGGTATTTTAGGATTGGTGGGTGAGATTCGGGAACAGAGTAAGTGTTGCTCTTATAATGCTTTTTTGAAACGCAAGGCAAGAAACAAGGAGCTGGCTATGATATTGGAGATGCTGAGAAAGGATAATGAAATTTAAATCTCAATTGCATTAAATAGTCACATTCTTTATCTTATTCATATATATTATATACTAAGCAGATAGTCAAAATAAATCAACTATCTTCGGCAATTCAACCTCCCCCCACTGGAGTCCTGGGCATGATATAAGGACATTCGAGCACGTAGAGTGAAAGAGGTGGGAGATTAGCTCTTTTAAACTTAGAAATATCGGAACTGGTCTGGTAGTATTCATGGGGGCAGATCTGATAGTACAGCCCTGTTTTTCTATGGAGGTCTAGGGGTCAGCAGGACTGGTATTAGTTAGAGAAGAAGATATATGGGGGAAGAGATTACTCATTGGCTACAGTATTAGCTAGTTAGTAATAAATGTCTTATGCAAGCAGGCCATGAAGGGAAATGCTGCTATTGTGTTCTTCTATTTCAATTTTGCTGTTTAGAAGAAGCAATCACCAGTGGCTATTCTGAGTTAAGTACTAAAACAGATTGTTAGTGGGTGTAATGATACTAGCTCTATAGCAAAGTGCACTATCTAGTGAGACTCAGTACCAGAGTCTTGGACAAGGTTGTTGTAACAAACTTTTTACTATATTGCAACTAATAAGTAGTTTCTAATAGTAGACATTTGATATACCCACTTGAAATACTAAAAATTCTTGAAGTGAACTGAAGAAGTAACTGTTCAACCAGGTATCTTGAAACTCTATCTGTCGAAGTCTGCCTTCTCTAAGTCCAGAGAATAGTGGGTATTAAATACACTTGTAAGACTACCTGAGCCTGGTAATCAATTAACAATAAGGCTCCAAAAGTGGCAGCCTTGAAATGTTACATAAAATAAATCAGGTATCAGACCGATATCTTGATACAATATATAAAATATATTGAGTATCAAGTGATACTTAAAACCAAACATAATATATATAGAGTATCAAATGATACTCGAAATCAACCCAAGCCAAAGATTCTCCCCGCAATCCCAACAACCCATCGTCCTCAATGATCAAATATTCCGTCCCTTCCAGATAGTCAGATGGCTCGGGTACTGGTTCTCCCCGCCCCTGAACTCCATCCACCACTTTGAAAGATGCTTGACCCTGGCCAATGCAGTCTTCGCCTGCCTCAAGAGAGTTGCTTCCCCAGGGGCCGGGGTCCGGTCCTCCCTCACCCACAGGCTCGCTATGGGACTGCTCCTCCCTATTCTCACTTATGGGGCTGATCTTTTCACCCTGAACACCCGCTCAACAAACTGAATAAACTCGTTCTGGCACAGGGTCCAGAGGTGGTCGACCAACTGCTTCTTTGCCACGCCCATCACCATACTCGCCAGGGAATCCTGCATCCCTTCAATAGCCCCATACTGCCACCACAAGAGGCACATAGCTGCGCTCAGAATCTGTTGCTCACCCCCCACCCTCAATCCAGCGGTGGCCCACCTCCCACCCTCCTTGCCCTCACTGTCCATCTTCAGGGCCCACGAGACCTCCCGGCCACTCACAATAGGCCTGTTATCCGTATACCTCCCTCTTAACTGGAGGATACTGGTACCTGTCCCTCCTCTTAAGCGTCACCTCCCTATGAATAACCTCGCCCACATCGCCTTCCTGCGGGCACAGGGACTCTTGCGTTTCCCCCTTATTCTAAAAGCAGCCCCGCCAGCCTCCAAAGACATACCCCCTCCCGCTTTAATGGCCTGAACCTATATCGCCCTCAGGAACAGGGTCCGAACCCTGCTCCTTGAGGACTGGGAAACCTCCATCCCTGTTACGGGGTAACTAACTCAAAGGAATAGAGAGAGCTAGGCGGTACAGTATTCGAGATAACCGAGAGAAGTCAGGAAGGCTCAAGTAATGATGGTTCGGTAAAGGAAAAGTATTAAAATAGAAGTTCTCGAATCCTATACTTAATAACTTGTTATATTGTTAAGGTTTCTTCTCCGTTGCTTGATTTTCTCAAACTCTGGGGAATACTCCTTACTACTTATACTAAATTCTCGCTACTTCCTGTTTCCTAACAATCATGTATCTTTCTAAGGTTTCAGCTTCGTCAAAGGAAGTGTGAACACTGTTTGACCCTGAATAATTGCCCCACTTGAACTCAGAGAACTCCCAACATCTATTTCATCTGAGGGTGTCCCAACTCCACCAGTAGATAGTCTTCAATCTCTTCGTCCTAATAGACTAAGTTTATATATGTGGTCGTAATGCCAATATACTAATAGTCTTTTATCGTGAACTATTGAGTGATCAGCTCGAATAGCTCGATAATAACATATAATGCATAATATGCATATGCACCAGATAAGGAATAAAGTATTCTTACTTTATCTTTCCAATCAGTAATCAGCTTCATGGAACGTGAGCTCTTCCGGTATCCTGAGTAGTCAACATAGATGTCTCTAGTTACTCCTACCACGGTGAGTTGAGGTTGGACATACGCTCTTCTATTATAGTGGTGCAGCCTCTACTAATAATACTGGCGAGCTATTCTCATGTGCGTAACACTCCCAGCCCCCCCCGGCTACCCCTACCTGGCCTCCATGGCCCCCTACCCTTTCATGGGACTTGACAAGTTCGCCGCCAGTCGGATTCACCAAATGCGTTCTGGCAAAACCTATCTGCGAGTCCACCCCACCTGGCGCAACGACCTGAGTCGTCCAACCACCTGCCCCCAGTGTCACAAAGCCCCTGAGACCTTTGAGCATGCCATCCTCCCCTACCCCACCAGGGCTGATGCCTGACGCTGCCACCTAAGGGCGGTCGATAGTCTCTCACCCGAGAGCCCAATCTGAAACCTCCCCCATTCCCTCTCAGTGCTCCGCAGCTATATACTAGACACTCACACCGGTTTCCCGACCAACGAAACCCCCCTGTTATCCCCTGGAATATCCCATCAGCCTCCGCTCCCTCCTGCCCGTGACGGCACCCCCCCTTCACCCCTCCCCCTCCTCCTACAACCGCCACGACAGTAAAATGTGTTTCCTTACATAGAGTATGCTTTGCTTTGTGCGGTGGAATTTCCCTATATTTTTATCTTTTTGACACAAGAGGCCAGTGGTTTTTGGGCTTTAGAAATTAGTACTATCAGAGCGTGGGAAATGGTTTCTTTTATTGTTTGTTTTGATTTATAGGTTTTGTTTTTTCCATAGCTTACCGCTACAAGAAGCTTTTTGTATCTTAAAACAATGAACGCATGATACAAAAAAAAAAAAAAAAAAAAAAGAAGATACTCGAAATCAACATAAAATATATAGAGTATCAAACGATACTCAAAACTAAATATAAAACATCTAGAATATCAAATGATACTCTAAACCAAACATAAAATATATAGAGTATTAAACAATACTCGAAACCAACCAGTAACTTGTACTAGTTATAGTTCTCTTATTCTAATTTCTCCAATAATATTAATCTTATAGTATCTTCTCCTAGTTATTATATTTTTGCAGCTACTCTATTTATATTATGATCTCAATTTTATAGTTGTGTGAAGACTTATGACTATTATATCCCACTAAAATTGCTATTCTATTAAGTGGAAGAAGTGATATTTAAGAGGCATGTACTATCTATTAGCTTTTATCTCTCTTGTTTCTTTTATGCATTTCTTTATCAAGTGGTTTATTTTTTCAAATAAAATTTAATTAAATAGTAATCAATAATTAAAATAGTGGTACTTCTAATTTGTTATATTTACCATAGAATATCCTTAAAAATAAAAAAACAACCATGATAGTTAAGTACCGTAAGAATTCAATAAACGATCCTTGTGCTATGTAGCTGAGAATTACTCACTTGAGAAAAAGGGCTAAAAATACAGCAAAAACTGAGCCGCTCAGGTCGCCTAAGAGTTATAAAAAAACAAAAAACTACCAGACTTTACCAGAGGAGGCAACTCCAACGACATAGCACAAGGCTCTTTTATTTGAGTTCTTACATTATTATAAAATCTATAGTAGTTACAATCCTCCTTGAGATAATCTTGCTAATTATATAAGAATTACTAACACAAAGTGCCATAAAAATATGATGGAAGAATCATCTCAGTATCTAGCAATTACCAAAAAATATAACAAGTCCTTTAATATTATCAATAGTAATATCAGAATATTCAATGAGAAAAATAGATCTTTAATAGTTATTAGTGATTCTCAAACTCCAACTCACAATTACCCTACCGAGTAGGAATATATAGTGCAAAGCTTATTTTATTCTTTCACTAAGTTTATATATATATTGACGTCTTAGACGAATCTAGTATGGAAAACAGTCAAGAGATACTTAACTTACTATAAGAGCAATAAGAATTATCAAAACAACTAGATCTTATTTAAAAGAAGATCAAATATTCTAGATAATATTACCAAAGTACTTCACAAATATTAGAGAGATGCCAGATGGCTGTATTAATAAGAATGATATGAAAGTATACTTAATAGCTAGATTAAATATGTTTAAATTAATGAAAACAATTAATAAGAAACTACAAGATAGAATCCCGGAAATTGTACCAAAAATAATTTCCAAAGCATGAATAAAAATATTTGTTATTTTTATAATGCATACTAATAGTAATCTGCAGAAACTTATATCTAGATTTCTTCTGGTTTTTCAAAAGATTAATACAATCCCAGAAGATGCTACAATTTATAAAAGTAATAATAAGTTAGAGAAGATAATTAAAGAAAAAGAGCTAGAAGTTGGATATACTATCAAATGTGTATAAATAATATCGCAATATAAAAGTAAATTTAATCTTAGTCTAGAAGCTATTATGTGAATATTGCAACTTATATTTGAAAAAAATACTTTTAAAATTTAATCATCTTAGACACTAGAAACTGGGAGAGAAAATAGAAGCTAGAAAGTTGAAAATATGTTTAAAATGAGAAATGTACTATATTGTTCACTAGAGAATACTAAAATTGAGATATTTATTAGAGGTAGCCGATATTGTGTCTATTATCAAACTAGACCTGTATTTTCTAAACGGAGATTATCTAGGAAGGCTTGTGGGTATGATCCAAGGATTATTCGTAAAGTAATTGATTGATGAAAAGTGTAGTGAGAAAATAATGTCTTTCTAAGATAGTAACGTTTTATATTGATAAGATCTCTTCTCCAGTTGCTTGATGATGTTTGTAAAACTAGGGAGGCACTTCGATAATTATATTCCGTATCTGAGTGTTCGCGGGCTACATGTACTAACTATACTAACTAAGTCTCTGCTAACTAATTTCCTTCTAATAAGAAAGTGCGAATACCTTCTGACCCTGACAACTATCTGGTCCTTCACTTTACATTATGAAGATGTACACTATCATATTACCGAGAGGGTGTGTCAGTACCGCCAGTAATAGGTAAGTGCAGAGTACATGCAGCCCGACTAGCTAGCGTAATAACATTCTTCACTGAACCATGCAAGAAGTGGCCAACTTCTCAGGTCATCAGGCTATTTAATACTATGAGTTTTTCAGACCGCGTATGCATTAGGCTTCAGTATGACTTTTGCTCGTAATTCTCCCAATGGTTATTAACGCGCAAGGCCTACCTTACTGACTAGTTCTGAGTGGGACTGTTGGTCTCCACTATGTGCATTTGGATCTCCTAACTCATAGAAGTGATTTCCCTTGTGCGTCCACTCTCTTGTTTTCCTCACACCTTTGACTTTGAGGGCCTATAGCTTTATGCAATGTAGACCAATTTGGTCTGAATGACTTGCATAAATTTCGCTAGGTTGTCCTCTCATATATCCTGTGAACAGCATCTGGTTGGACAGACTGCCAGAATGTATATGGTGTTATGGTGAGCGGTCCCTTGGGAGGAAATCCTGAGGACTAGCGCAACTGCGACAAGTACTTCACACAATATAGTGTCTCAACGTTGGGGCCGCAGGGGTATGAGTAAAATATGGTCGCGTATTTTGAGGGTCTGTGCACAGGGGTCTGTGCGCTAGAATCCAGTACTGCATCCATGAGCTTCTAATATGCCTAACTGTAACCTGCTCCTAGGTATCACGCGATTCCCAGAGGGAGATCCTGCGATACTGAAGGACAGGAGGGGAAGCGTCAAGTGGAATCTCTGTAAGAGATATAAGAAAGATGAGGGACTAATAGAGTGACCGTTCAACTTATAGTATATTAAGAAGAGCGTTCCTGTGAGGCTTGAGAGTTCGAATCCTTAGGGGATCTCGAGCTCTTTAAATACAAATAAAATATAACCAAATATCCTGTCCAAAGAGCAAATATCCAAATGCAAAGCTACATGAGTAGCGAAACTTCTAAGTCCTAAACAAGGTTATAGAAGCGACAGGATATAACTAACAAAACAAGTAATGGAATCAAACAAACAAAGAATCGCTACTGATGTACTAATCCAGTAATACATAGTAGGAAAGCAAGGAGTATCCTAATTGGGTACAAAGCAGAAGGGTACAAATAAGCGAGTACAGGAAGGTACTACCCAATAAGAAACTATAACAATAAGGAAGGTACAAGGAAGGAATATGCGTTACTAGGGAATCCTAAATAGGCAATATCCAACGTCAGTATAGTAAGTGGCAGAGATAATAGTAGATTCCGTTACACTAACAATATTATTTTCTATTATTTACTTTATTTATCCTACGCTTGAATAGCAACTATTTACAACTACCTGTCAAAAGTCTTTATGAGATGCTGACTAAGTAATATTATGCAGTACCTTCACCATAGCTACGGTCGCGTAAATTGTATTTTATCAACATCAATTTATAGCCATGCCTTACCAACCAAAAGCTCAGTGAAGGGAAATATCAGTAGTTCTTAAAGGCATGATAATTGTCTTCTTTTGGTATTTTCATAATCACTCTTTTGTTGCAAGACTGGTAGAGAGATCAGAAAGTACAGTGTAGTTATTTCTGAAGTAGACGTCAGAACACAGACATATTCACAATCTACCTCACTTCAGAAGACTTTCAAAACTAAGTAGGCGTGATAAGAAATGTATCAAACATGCCTGGAAACGAGATCACTTCCAAACTACGAAGGAGGTATCTCAGTATGTCAGAGAATTATTAAATTGTCTAATTGCTAATGTGTGAATTTGGATAGCTTCGCCATAGTATCTGTCCTTATATCAGTATTTCAACTTTTAATGGTTACCTATATAGTCAGAATCTTCAGAAATGGCTTGCCAAGCACTATGTGAAGCTCACTGAGGAGCATACAGCTAAAAGACTTCAATGGGCAATAGACCACGGAAGCTAGACTCTGGCAAACTGGTATTGTGTAGTCTGGAGCCATGAGTGTATAGTGAAAAAATTAGGAACAGTACACCAATGCTGGGTATTCAGACACCCATAGGAGAAGTGGCTACCAGAGTGCTGTAATCCTAAACTAAAGTATAAAAGTACTTCATTAATGGTTTGAGCTTGCTTTTGTAGATAGAATCAAGGGCAGCTTCATTCATCAGCAAAAAAAAAATCTTTCTTTTGTGCTCCACGGTGAGCCATGTTGTTGAGTTTTACGTTTTGGCTAATCGCGAGTGACCCCAGTTAGTCATGATGCTTCCAATTGTATCTCCTAATAATCAGATAAAAATCTTAATTTTAGCAAAATATGAGCTATTTTTATCAATATCTCATAGACATTTTACATTACAAAGTTGTATATTATGAACTCAAATTTCTCAACTTCGGTATGTAAAAGGTCCGTGAGTTCTTAGTAAAAATTGCTCATATTTTGCAGAAAACAGAATTAATATCATCTTCTTTAGTCAAACTAACGGGATTTTTAATATCGCGATCATAGGACTTACGATGTGCCAAAACGTAAAACTCAATGACATGAGATATAGGGGGCAGACTGTTTTTTTGCTGATGTTGTCTGATTGACAAAAAGACTATAAATGCAGAATACTATGTTGGGATACTATCACAACTTATTCCCTTCTGGCAATACCTATTAGGTATAGATTTAGAGCTTGTCTTTATGTAGGATAGGGCAAAAGTGCATACAGCAAGAGTATTCATAGTATATTTTGCAGACCACGATATTAACCTATACAACTATCCTCTATACTCCTTTAATCTGAACTCCATTGAATATATCTAGGTTCACATAAAGCGCACACTATACCAAAAGCTCACTTATGTTGAGAGCCTAAGAGGATCTCCAGAAACCATCCAGAAATGACTTACTGAAATATTGCCAAGGGTCTGGGAGGAGATACTGGAATGGTATTTTGAATTGATGCTAGATTTAATGTCAGACAGAGTACATGCAGTTATTGAAGCTAAGGGATGGTATACAAAATACTAGCGGTGGCAGGCTTGTTTGAGGGCACTTTTTCTTTTTTTTACTGAATAGGTCAGATGCTGCAGCAAGGCAGGAATAGTGAAATTTCTGATTATGTAATTGGGCTTAGCAGGATTGCGAAGACTTTTGACAGGTGACTGTAGCTATTTCTCAATATTCAGTTGCCATAATCTCTATTCAAGAATTGGGAAACTCTTATAGATTTTTCTCAACTCTTTAAATATTAGGAACTTCTCAAATACTTCTAGCTTTATATAAATATCAGTTCTTGCTTGCACCCATGATTCTTACTATTGGGGTATACATACAAAGATGGGTTTTGACAGAAGTTTGAATTACTAGCTTTAGAACTTAATAGCTTTAAAAATCACTTATCTTTAAAGTTATTAGTAGTTTATAAAAGAGGTATATAAGATAATCTTATTAGGAGAAATATACTAATAGCAAATAGTTACAGTTAGACTTTGGCAATTTTTTTTATTTTTATCTCCCGTAATTTATTTATTCTATCTAGTTGGTAACTAAGTAGATATAAAGGTTGCTTTAAAACTATCAAGGGCCATGTAGCCAAAAACCTCCAACTACAGTTCATCCCGCATCCCCAATGCTAAAACCCTCTGACCCTACCCGACAAATGTAACTATTTTGGAGCTGGTAGAAACCGAAAGCCTGGTACTATGGGTAGAAACTATAAAGGAAACAACAGGCCTGAATACCACGAACCAAAAACCTCCTCAGACATGCACCCCAAAAGTAAAGCCCCAAAACGACAGTGAGAAACCTATGAAATAAGCAAAGAAAACTTCAAGCCCGGCTAGCAATCCCAATACCATTGACAAAAGGGCAGATGTACTAACTCACATGAGCATACACAAGGGCCGTAGTGGTCGGGGCATATAGCCCAGCAGCGAGAGTCAAGGCAAGGACCAGCGGGAGATCCATATAACTAAGCCGGTTGCGGCGGAGACGTGTGGTGAATGAAAGGGAACCGGAGGGCCACCGGAACTATAGCTGAGTGGATGGATACATGGCTCACTGAAGACAGAGCCAGAAGCAGTAGCCTGAACCCCCTAGGAATTAGACAGTTTCACCCACACGCACGTGGCCATGTGAGATCCC
>NESQ01000381.1:0-87940 GCA_003070745.1 Tuber borchii | reverse complement strand
CCCAATCGAAAAATGAATTACAAACCTTTATTGGTGTAGTCATATACCATGCTCAGTTCCTACCACACCTCGCTACCGCTAGCGCCCCTCTCTCGGATCTAATTGCCCAAAAAGATTTCGAATGGAGACCCCTGCATGAAGAGGCGTTTCAACAGATTAAACACCTAGCCAAAAATATCACCACCCTCCGTCCTATTGACTATAAGTCACACCACCAAATCTACCTCTTCACCGATGCTTCTAAAGTTGGAGCAGGTGCATGGATTGGCCAAGGACCTACCCCCGAAAAGGCACACCCTGCAGCATTCCATAGTCGAAAATTCGCCACTAGTCAGCTGCACTATCCTGTGCATGAGTTAGAACTCCTTGCAATTGTCGATGCTGTTCAATCATTCCACCCCATGCTCTTTGGTACCAGATTCACAGTAGTAACGGACAACAAAGCGCTATCATACTTCCTAGCTCAGACAAACCTCCCTTACCGCCAGACAAGGTGGAGAATGTTCCTCCAATCTTATGACTTCGATATTATCCACAGACCAGGGAAAGACAATGTCCTTGCAGACGCCCTCTCTAGGATATATGAGGAGCGCCATGCTAGCCCTGAAATGATCCTTGTGGACCCCACTGAGAAAAAGTCTATAAAGGAAGCCTATTCTGCCATGACCAGTAGCACCAAGCACTACCTTAATCTCGCACACACCCTCGATCCTGAAAGCGAACCATCTTTTATCTCTCCTACCCCACTCAACCCTTTCGCTATACCTCAACACATATCAATGTGGAACACTGGAGATGTCCCAATCCCAGACTCGACAGAGGAAGACAAAATCGATCACCACCCAGGTCCTTTTGAACAAGGACTGGATCAGATGGAATCCACCCTGCAACAAGGAATCGAGGCGATGCAGAGTAACAAAGCCAGCACCAAAGGCCAGCCCCATGACCCCTCCGAAACCACGGTACTCATCCAAGCAGCTCAGGCACAGCTTGCAGGACTTGCACAGAGGATTCACAGCGCTTCAAACCATATGGAACGAGCTCTACGCCTCAACGCCATCACAAACTGCTTTGGAAGAATTCATGACTCCATTACCAAATTGGAATCAATTGCCTTCGCCAGCTCAGGATACTCTGCCAGCCCACCCCCCTCCACTTCCACTCCTCCCAGAGATGAGTTGGAACGATTTCTTACGTCTACCAGACATCGATCTATGCACTGGACAGCCTGTGTGTGGGATGAATGCGAAGCACACATGGATGGAAAGGACCGCCACTACTATCCCTCAGGACCCCGTCACATCCCTTCCCCTAGCCCCTTCTACTCTGCCTCCTGTTTCATCACCCCTCACCACCCTAAGCGCAGAGCAGAAGACAAATGGGCTCTCCCTCCCGCTCTCACGAACGACAATGGACATCCAATATACCAGACTATAATCGCTACCCATGATGGACCCTCCTCGAATCATGCAGCACAGGATGATGACCTCCCGATCCCTGACGCTCCTGTTGACTACAATGACCCTTTCCCTGATGAACCATCCAGGGCCCTTGATGTTCGCGCCTTCCAGCTCACCCAGCACCTTAAAGGCAAGTGGTATTACAGTCTTCGAAAGGCTACCGCTACCGATCCTCTCTTTAATATCGTCAGCAAGAACACCAACCATCCAAGTTGGATTCTATATGATGGACTTCTTGTTAAAAGAGGGGAGGATGACAGTCGAGACTGTCCATATGTCCCCTATGAAGCTGCTTATGAAGGACAGAATATTAGGAACGAAATTATCAGAATCACCCATGAACAAATGGCACACATGGGAGCCCAGAAATGTTTCAAATACGCCTCCAGACACTTCTACTGGATGACCATGAGGAACGATTTCAAAGACTATATTCGCAGATGCCACCTTTGCCAGATGAACAAGCAACCTACAACCCTCCCTGACGGAGTTGTCACCCCTCTCCCGGTCCCCAGAGAACCATTCTCTTCGATTGCAATTGACTTTGCAGGACCTTTTCCAAGCGACAACAAGAAGGATCTAATCCTGGTTGTGTTGGATCGTTTCTCTGGATTTACCTATCTCATCCCAGTATCCCAAAACATCACTGCAGTCGAAACTGCAAACCTCCTTATTGAACGAATCTTCTCTGTCCATGGTTTCCCTACGTCTATCGTCTCTGATAGAGACCCCAAGTTTACCTCCCGCTTCTGGATGCAGTTTATGGCCAACATCAAGATTGATCTCAACATGGCTACCGCTTACCATCATCAGACAAATGGCCAAACTGAACGAAGAATCAGGACCATTCGCCAATGCCTTCGAAATTTCGTTAACCCTAAAGGCACCAAATGGACTCGCCACCTTCCCCATGTCCAAACCGCCATCAATGCTGCTCCTAGTGACAGCACTGATCTCTCACCCTTTGAGATTACCTTTGGACGCATCATAAACCTCCTCCCTAGTGTTAAGGTCATGCCTACTGCCGTTCCTTCTGCTGATGATATTGCATCTCAGATTATGAAGAACCAACAGCTTGCAAGAACCGCCCTCCAAAAGGCCAGAGCTCGCCAGACTACCACTAGCCAAAAGAGACGCAAAGAAGGACCCCCAATTACCCCAGGAAAGACCGAAGTCACCCTCAGATCCGAACCCTATGTACACAAGATAGGACGAAACCACAAACTTGTTGGACCTTGGCTTGGACCTTTCTCAGTCCTCGAAGGCCCTGACAAACATGATAACTATAAACTCAACCTCCCTCCCATCATGCAAGGAATCCACCCATGGATTCATCGCAGCCATCTTCGAATCTACCTCAGACCAAACCTTAAAGCCTTCCCAGGCCTTCCAGACCCCGCCTCTAAGGAACCAGTTACTATCGATGCATCTGGACAACAAGAATGGGAAGTTGAAAAGGTTATGAAGGATCGAATCTATCGAAGGAAACGCCAATTCCTAATCCACTGGAAAGGCTATGACGAAATCGAAGCAACATGGGAACCCCTTGACGTCCTTGAAGGAGCCAGTACCGCTCTCAGAACCTACTGGTTTGATACCTATAACGAAACCATCCCCTTCCACCTCCCTTGGACTCATAACGAATGTTGGTCAGCTTGGACAGTCCAGGAACCCAAATATCTCCCTCTATCACCAGAGCTTGACCCTGACGGATTTTGGGCCCCAATCCAAGACTCTGACTACTCCGAGACTGAAACCTGTTACTCTCTCCCCTCCCTTGAAGAAACTGAAATGGAAGCTTAACGGAATCATGTACCTTTCTTTTGTTTTATTTCTGTTAGGGGGAATGTAACGGAATCTACTATTATCTCTGCTACTCACTATACTGACGTTGGATATTGTCTATTTAGGATTCCCTAGTAACGCATATTCCTTCCTTGTACCTTTCTTCTTGTTATAGTTTCCTATTGGGTAGTACCTTCCTCTACTCGCTTATTTGCACCCTTTGATGTTGTACCCAATTAGGATACCCTATGCTTTCCTACTATGTATTACTGGATTAGTACATCAGCAGCGATCCCTTGTTTGTTTGATTTCATTACTTGTTTTGTTAGTTATATCCTGTCGCTTCTATGACCTTGTTTAGGACTTAGATGTTTCGCTACTCATGTAGCTTTGTATTTTGATATTCGCTCTTTGGACAGGATGTTTGGTTTTACTTTATTTGTATTTAAAGAGCTCGAGATCCCCTAAGGATTCGAACTCTCAAGCCTCACAGGAACGCTCTTCTTTAATATACTACAAGTTGAACGGTCACTCTATTAGTCTCTCATCTTTCTTATATCTCTTACAGAGATTCCACTCGACGCTTCCCCTCCTGTCCTTCAGTATCGCCGGATCTCCCTCTGGGAATCTCGCGATACCTAGGAGCAGGTTACAGCCCAGAAGAGCTATCTTGCCGCCCTGCCTTCCGGCTAGTCCCGATCAGATGTGTCTCTCATCTGTCCCCTGTGTAGGGAAGAGGAAGAATCTTTCAGAGATGCAATCCTTTGCTGCGAAATCAAATCGGAACCCAGATCTCGCCTCCTCTAATGTGTCCTCTCAGTTGGCCCAGACGCCCCTCTGAGGTCATTGTCCTTCCTCCTCCTCTCTCTTGCTGAGTTCATCAAAACCACTGCTATGAATTTCTCCCCTGACATGTTCACATCACAGGCACCCTCTCCCGTTTCAATGGCTTCTCCTTCTTCTCCTCTTTCTGTGGGACTTTTTTCTTCCTCTCCTCCAAGGGACATTTGAGTGTTTTTTCTTGTTCGCCGTATGACCTTTCATTTCAAAATTGTTTATTGTTTTTTCCTACTTAGTTATACCATGGATGGTGCCGTATCAAGTACTCGATACAGCTTGGAGATGTTGTTTGAGTTTTTATTTTGTTATTTGTTTTTGGGATTAAGGTTTTGTTTACGCCATAGCTTGCACTGCATGAGAGTTCTTGTACCTAAACAACGAATACATGATAAAAAAAAAAAAAGAAAAAAAAAAGAAAAGAGATTAGAGTCAGCTCTCCTGTGCAGGGTTTACTATCATGGATGCTTAGTGGTGTATATAGAACTATCTAGTAATGAATAATGAATGAGTATGATAGAAAATCAGTACACCAACGGGGTCGTGATTATGATTCTGCCTGTGATGCTGGGAATTTAGGAAATACTAGCAACCCCTAAGGACTACAGGAATCCGTCAGGATGCAGAGAAGAGGAACTATAGCTGACGGGTTGTCAGAACGCTGGGGCGAGCTGACATCCCGTCAGGATGGAACGGAGGCTTACGCAGTGTATCAGGATGTAGAGGATGTGAATAATAGTGGCAACGTAGCACAGGAGACACAGGATGCAAGGAAAGGAAGAAAGACGTCGCTTGTGTCAAGACGCAATGCCGACATATCAGACGCAGGCTGATCTTTTGCTGATGAATAGTGCTAATCAGTTCTTTGTTGACTTTCTTACTGGTCTTGTGTCTGATTCTACACATTTTGGAAAAATTGAACTTCCAAACTTTATTCGCAAAGTTTGTACAATAGATGAACTTTGTAATTAGTTATATCCTCAAGCACTATTGCAAGAGGCTGTCGCATCTTATGGTGCTCTTATTGGACATACAATCTTGACGTTCAAGAATGACACTCTTAATGATTTCAATAACAAGCTTCTTTATAAGATACCTGGTACAGAATATCTCTTTGATGCCATCAATACTGTACAAAGTAGTATTTATACATCTAGAGTACAGGACTATGCGGTAGAATATTTACAGAGCATTAACTTAGCCTCTCTTCCACTGTCATGTCTTAGACTCTATATTGGAGTACCCCTGATTTTGATTAGAAATTTTAGTCCAAAACAGTGAATTTGCAATGGCACTAGATTGAGATTGTTAGGCATTAGCTAAAACTGTCTCCAGGTTGCAATCCTTGGGGTTAAGTGGGATGGTGAAATCCGTCTCCTACCAAGAATAAAAGCTTACAACTACTGATGAGTATCTGCCCTTCATTCTTAAATGTAAGCAGTTTCCTGTCCGTATTTGGTTTGCGATGACAGTAAATAGGGACACAAGGGCAGTCCTTAGAGCAGGTTGGTGTCGATCTCCACACTAATGCATTCACACATGGACAGCTCTATGTTACACTTTCTAGAGTGAGCTCACTCGATGGACTTACGCTATTGCAATTCAGTGACACTCCTACTATTACAGAAAATATTGTATACTTTGAAGTACTAGTCTAAAGAAACTGATAATCTGTTACTAGCTATTGCGACTTCAGACCCGGTTCACAGTTTTATCCTACTCATATAACTCATACTGAACCGAGGAACTGGATCCAGTACAGCTTGCTGTTCATGGTCCATATATTCTCTATCCTTTGTATATTTACTTTGCATTTGTCTACTTCAGGTCCATAAAATATATTTTACCCATATATTTTTTCTTTACTTTTATTCTACTATTGTATCGAGACCACTTTCATAAGACCCATAGGGGCGAGAGAGCCGCTAGTGTTAAATATACAACAGTGGGATTATACAATGTTTGGTGAGAGTGGTGGTGGATTGGTATGTACCTTACTTAGAGTTAGAACTTAGATACGGCCTGATTCCACCCACAAATATGAGTTCGACAGGACTGCGATGGCGACAACTATGCTATTCGAAAACCTTACACAAATCATGAACGAACACATTAATAAAGGTGTTGCCTCAAGTTCTCTTCCATCCTCTCCTCCTCTTACTCATACACCTTCTACTCCAAATAATTCTGATAGTTCCTCATATTCTGAACAACCTACAGAGATAGATATACCAATTATCGAATGAGACCCATGGCCTATAGTGACACCTGCTCACTGGAAGAAAATCAATGAAGTCAAGGAAGCGGTGAAGGTTCTGACCAAAATCTCACACCTAATGAAAGCATCAATTGGCCCTCCTCCGAGGAACCCTCAACGAGTAGCCGGTTAGTAGCAGCACCTGACATTGAATCAAACACTCAACCCATACGTAGTAGCAGAATATGTTCCAAATACCTTATGGTCACGTACCCCCATTGTGACGGCCTCCCATTTGACTCGATTGTGGACATACTTAGACACAATAAACTCTAATTTATACTCAGCTCAGAGCCCTATGCAGGAGGAGGACTTAATTACAACACTTTCTGCCGTCGTGTGGGCAAAGGAAGATCCAAATCCTGAAATATGTGATGTCTCAACATTCAATTCGGGTCACACATATATCACCCAAACATACTGGCAGTATACCAAACTCCTAAAAAAGGATACAGCTATGCGGAGAAAGATGGCAACGCCCTCGTGGCGGATTTCGAGAAGCTTAATCTAGAACGGAGAGAACCTTCTGATGATAGACAGCTTGAGTTGCTTGAGTGTTTCAATGCATCAACTAAAGATTAACTGAGTGGCCCCACCTCACAAACCCCCAAACTGGCAGTCGATACAGAAAGGGCTTGTATATCTCAGTTAAGTCATTCATTTCGAAGTGGGGGCAGATATACATGTCCCGAGATCAAGGCTGACTCGGATGAAATATAGTTTCTCGAGAATATCCGAGAAGTGATTCTGAGACTTTATATTCGAAGCTATAATAATGTTCAGTTAGTAGCTGAATGACACTATCCTATTGAACCCATTATTTATAGGTCCCGATATCCTATTGATAGTTGGAGTCTAAATGAGGAGATTTCTAATTGGTGTTACACTTTTCTTTCTTTATATTCCGATGATAGTTGTAAGGGTATTGCAGGTTTTCGTCCTCTATACTTGATTTTTTATGGTCCTATGAGTACAGGAATGACTGAATGGGCTCGTAGTTTAGGTTCACATATTTCCTTCTTGGGTTGCTTTAATCTATCTTTGTATCAGGAACATTACAAGTATATGGGATTCGATATTGTTGAATATTCTAGGATGGATTTTTTTAAATATTAGTTCAGTAGTCAGATAGAGTTTACAAGGACCGATAACTATTGTAGGAAGACTACTATTATTCACAGTCAGCCTGTAGTCGGTTGCTTCAATGATGATCCTCACTTAGCCAGTTGAGCCGATTTGGAATAGATGGATGAGAATTGTATCTTCATTCATGTAATGGATAAATTGTATAGTACTTAAATGATACACTCTAGTGGAATGTGATGGAGGAGGGGGCAAAGCCCCCTTTCCCATCTGATACACTTCCTCCAGACAGAGTTTTTCCACTATAACACCCCACCGCCGACCTGCCTTGTAGAGACCAAGCAGGAGTTGCGTATTCCACTACACAAACGACCCACCGTTTTTCTGGATCTCAATCTAATACAGAATGTATGGAGAATCTTGACCCAGCGCATCAAGGCTAGAAGACAGTTTCCTGGAACCCACCCCAAGATGTGTATTACAATCCTGGAGGAATGGGACCGGCTGAAACTGTCCGAGTCGAACTAATTGATCGATACTATACAGGAGAGGTTGAAACAATATAGGAAGCGGAGGGCTATGCAAACAAAGTTCTAATTCTCTTGACTATGTAATGTATTACATGCTATATAAAGGGATTCAGATTGTCTGCTTTGTCATTCCACGAACCATCTCCTCTACACACCCGGCGATTGAAATCTCAACACCACGAGAAATCATCGTCGGATCCATCCTTTCTCCAACGCACTCTCATTGAGCTTCACCCCCCCCCCCTATGATGGACTCGGACTTAGGCACCCGTTTCCTAGGGCCTGTCCCATCCTCCTCTTCGCTTTTGTTTTGCTTTCTCGCTTAACATTTGCACGGTCGGCAACACCCTCGCTTCCATGTTACAGACGGCTGGGATCACGGTTTGCAGTAAGAGAAAACTTTTCATCAGGCTATGGTCGATTTCTCTACTCTCTTCTATTACGTTTCGCTCGAGGCTGCCTAGTCAGACACGCACACGTTTCCAATAGCTCCTACAATACTTGGGTCTACCCCTCCTCTCCACCGTTCGGTTTCGTCCCGTAGCTCGGTTACAGCTAAACTGCCTCTCATTAGCTGGCATTCTTACTGCCAAATGGTACCACCCATCCCTGGTGGCGGGCTCGGCCGCACCCCTCGGTTACGCTCAGTCATGGTATTCCACTGCCTCCATGGACAATGTCAACGCCTTGGGTTACGGAGTAATGTGATGGATTTGCTTTGTTTTAGCGTTTACTGTCCCCCCTTTCTGTGTTCTGTAGTTTTAGGCTAAATTTTCACGGTCGGGTTTCTGTGAGAGCAACGGAGTTTCTTTTGTTACTTTGTTTTAAAGGGGGGGGAGTTTTCGGGTCCGGTTTTCCTGTTGTCTCCTGCCTGTCGTGTTGGTGATTTATTTGTGTTGTCTACTTAGCCGATAGGGATTTTTTGTCTTCGCGGCGGGATTGTGCGATTGGTTTCATACCAGAGGGACTTGGGATGATGGTTTTTTCCAGTGGTCCGAGGTGGATTTCTTTACACAGGGGGTTTTTCCTTACCATAGCTCATCAGCAAAAAAACAGCCTGCCCCCTGTGCCTCATGTCATTGAGTTTTATGTTTTGGCATATCGTGAGTCCTATGATCACGATATTAAAAATCCCGTTAGTTTAATTAAAGAAGATGATATTAATTTTGTTTTCTGCAATATATGAGCAATATTTATTAACAACTCATAGACCTTTTACATACCGAAGTTGAGAAATTTGAGTTCACAATATACAACTTTGTAATGTAAAATGTCTATGAGATATTGATAAAAATAGCTCATATTTTGCTAAAATTAAGATTAGTATCTGATCATTAGGGGACACAATCGGAAGCATCATGATTAACTGGGGTCACTCGCGATTAGCCAAAACGTAAAACTCAATGACATGGCTCACCGTGGAGCACAAAAGACAGATTTTTTTTTTGCTAATGCTTACCGCTGCATGTAGCCTTTGTACCCCATAGTTGATAAATCAAAGCTCATGATACAAAAAAAAAAAAAAAGTCTGCTTTTTCATTCTATTATTCTAATGGTTCAAATGTCTCTAGTAATGAGGGGCCACGAATTTTGTCGCCAAGATTGTACCTTCATAATAGTATTTTGTGATCATCCATTTACCTCAATGCCAACAATGAAAATGTTAAGTATTATTAAAGGTGAAAAAAACAAACAATAAATCAGTACTTGGTAGACCATCCTCCTGCCTCAATAGAGAAACAGCACTTGTGATTCTGTGAGAAATTCTTCAGAACATCATTGTTGAAGAAAATTGATGACAGCAAATTACGTTTATAGAGGTACTTGTGTTGCAATGCTAACCCTTGTACCTCTGGGCTACGTTATTTTGACCACGGTCGATACTTATGCCTGCCGAACAGATTGTTAAAATGAAAAATAAAAACCACTTATTACCTCATTTCAAGTATGCTTCAAACTTGTACAAGACCTCCAGTTAAATATGGCTCTTGTGGTTCCTACCCCACAGTCGGCACAATACAGTACCGGTACTATACCTTCTCTTGAAGTTAGCTGGTCCCACACGATCACTCACATATCCAGTACGGTAGTTAGCCAAGTGAAACGGCTACTCCCTGAAAAAAATTTCATCTATCAGTAGGATATATATATCCCATCTTGAGATAGACAAGACACTAAATATTACATCCAGTCTCTATCAGTTTCTAGGACGTGGATAACTGAGGCCGGATTTATCCTCTATCATACCTCATTATCATATTATCGGGTTATTCAATGGTCATCAACTTATTGTTCAGACCAATGTCCCTTAATCTGGGTGCGGAGTTCGCGGTTTATTTATTGATTTTTAATTCAGTTAGGCTCAGGTCTTTACCAAAGGTCCAGTCCAGTGCTATGTCCTGGGAGCTCATTCTGTGACCTGACCAAGGAAAACATCTGTATGATTGGCATACTTCAACTATTCCTGAACTCGGAATATCCACAGGAGTCAAACGCGGTGAATACAAAGGGGTACAAGTACTCGTATCTACGTAGGTGTAGTTGTATGATGTTGGGTTAGTTATGGCCTGAGCTTGCACATCTGAGTATGAGTGGTCACTTTAGAATTTTGAGTTGGCGCCATTTCTGTAACCATATGGGGCAGAATAGACGCGGGGTTAACCCTGATCCAGTTAGAGATCTTTGGCTTGGCTCGAGTCTCTCGCTTGTGACTGGTCTCTCTTCTATCCCACCCTTCTCCTTTTCCATTTCTTCCATCCTTCTCCTCCTCCTATCTTCCTCTCCTCATCCTCATTCTCATCTGGCCACTGTTTTCTTGGTATTAACTGCCTCTGCCAATTCCACTGTTTGATACGTTTCATACTCTCCTTTTTAATTTGATTTTGTTGATCATGGTGGTGGTACTACCCGCGTACACTGGAAGCTACCAATTTTAAAAAGGTCATTGGTGCTAGAATATCTCAAATATTTCCTTTTTTCCACCCTCACCTCCTTTCCACCCTCCCCTTCTTTTTCTACTCCTACATCCGTAAATAGAATTATCTACCGGTACTGGTATTCGTGCTGGGCCCCTTGTTTCTTTCCTCTTTTTCCTTTTTCCTCCTTTCCCACCCACTTGTGTCGCTAGATTAGCATCGTGCTTCTTTTTGTGGCAAGTTACCAAGAAAAACACAGATATGAATTCCACCATTTGGGTATCTGCCTCTATACAGACTATGTTATATTATACCTATCTCTCTAAAAATCTGTATTACCTATCAAAGTAGTGTTGCCTGCTGACTATCCATCAATTGCTTAGATTCCAAGTGGGATAGTGTACACCGAGGTCGACGGAAGTGCAGATCCAAAAATAGAGGTCACCAGGGTTAAAAGAGCTTTGAAGGACTGAGTTACAAAAATCTCTCAGATGGGTGTGAAAACTCTAGCAAATCAAATCGCTTAGGGAAATGATGGTGGCCAGTTATTACTCACATTGATGTACAAAATAACCAATGATGTTCTGGCCTTAGGGAAGCAGGTTGACGACCAACAGGACGAGCACACTGAATTAATAAAAGAATTGACCGAAACCTTACAGAAGGAGGTTGACAACCAATGGCCCAAGCATACTCAATCAATAAAAGAATAGACCGAAACGAATGATACGTCAATAAAATTATTGACTGAAATAACAAAATCATTGACCGAAACAACGAAAGTGTTGACCAAAGGAATAAATAGGCTCCATCCACTAGGAGAGAATGCCATCGAGATCCGCAAGCTACTTTTTTACTATCTATCATCGTCGGAAGCGTCGATTGAAATATAATAACAGAACTACAAACCTTGTCAGAAATCTTGCTGCACATGGTAGCAACATAGGTTTAGACACTAGGCTCTTTAAGAACAGGTTAATCGAATATAAGGATACCTTTTTAACCCTGTACCAGTTCTCCTGGTTGGAGGCAGAGTCTCTTTTTAATATGTTTTATTTTTCCTTTGTGTCCTCTACTACAATCGCGAAATACTCAAATAAACAACCTCCTCCAAAACGCAGTTCGCTCTTGGGGACTATTGTATATTTAGGTCTTCCACAATCACACTATTTGTATTTCCAACTGGGGCTACCATTAGGATGCGAAAAATTTATTTCAGCTATGAACACCCGCACCTCCACTCTCACTCACCCCTTGCCATAGTGGAGTCTGGCTCGGGAAGTGGCTTTTTGTAATTTGGTCAAGTGGATTAAGAAGACAACCGACCATGATCTACAAAAGTTCAATAATAATGACCAAGATCGCCACCCCCAGGACTTGTTCAAGCTCTTGAATTGCTAGCTCTAAGCTTCTTTGAGGCACTTTTTCGTTTCCATTATCTCTCCTTTTCTGTATATGACTTATATCTGTGGTTTTGGTAACTTGTGGGTTTTCAGAACATGATTGCATAATTCTTCTCCCTTGAACAGTGTGAAACTGTAAAATTCGGTTCCAGGTACACTAAGAATTGTGATTCATTGCAAATTAATGGCTGCTATGATGCCAAGCCAATTGAGTGCTCAAACAAGTTATGACTGAGCTATTTCCAGTAATAAAATCAGATTTTTAATGTCCAAAGTGGCTCAGCATCATGGCAGCTATTAATTTGTGACGAATTGCAATTCTGACTGCCTGGAACCGAATCTTACTATTTCACACTACCTAAGGGATAGCGGTGCTTGCGGTTAACGGAGAGAGAATACTGTACTTAATCTTCATTACTATTCTTTAATTGTTTCCTCCTAGTATTCAGACTATTTCTATACTTTTTTTTTCTTTTTTCATTTTCTCTGTATTTGAACCAATCGTAGAAGACTGCATTAGGTTTCTAGCCTAAAGTGCAGCTGCGCAAGTGATAGGATTCTGAGGAGTACTAGGATGTGAGCTTAAGTCTGTTGAAAATTGGTGGAAGGGATTGTTCCAGAGGGAAGGATAGATAGAGATGGATAGGATGTTGTTTGAAAAGGGAGTGGTGGAAAGATTGATAAGTATTGCGGAGAAAATAGGATGGAAGGATTGGAAATGAAGGAGTGGAAGATTTATAGAAGGAAAGGAAAGGGAAGGAAACCTGTTGAAAGAAATAAAGAAAGGTGGAGGAGGTTGGATGAGAGATAGGACAGAGGAGAGAAGGAGGGAATTATTGGAAAAAGCAAGATTGAGGATGAGAAAGAATAGGATTAAGCAGGTGATAGAAAATGGAGGAATAGAGAAGGATATAAAGAGAAGGAAAGAAATTGGTTCAGGGGTTTATAAAAAGAGAATAACGATGGAGAGATTTGGTAAATTAGATTGAGAGGATGAAAGGAAAGGTATTGGAGGGAAGTAAGGAAATTGGAGGAACTGAGTGTTACGGGGTAACTAACTCAAAGGAATAGAGAAAGCTAGGCCGGATCGTATTCAAGATAACAGAGGAAAGTTAGGAAGGCTAAGGAGATGATGGTTTGATAAAGGTAAAGTAATAAAATAAAGGTTCTCGAATCTTTAAACTTGATGACTTATTATATTATTAAGGTCTCTTCTCCGTTGCTTGATTTTCTCAAACTCCGGGGAATAGCCCTTACTACTTATACTAAATTCTCGCTACTTCCTGTATCCTAACAATCATGTATCTTTCTAATATTTCAGCTTCGTCAAAGGGAGTGCGAACACTCTTTGACCCTGAATAATTGCCCCACTCGAACTCAGAGAACTCCCGATATCTATTTCATCTGAGGGTGTCCCCACTCCACCAGTAGATAGTCTTCGATCTCTTCGTCCTAATAGACTAAGTTCATATATGTGGTCGCAATGCCAACATACCAATAGTCTTTTATCGTGAACTATCGAGTGATCAGTTCGAATAGCCAGATAATAATACATAATACATAATATGCATATGCACCAGAAATAAAGTATTCTCACTTTATCTTTCCAATCAGAAATCATCTTCATGGAACGTGAGTCCTCCCGGTATCCCGAGTAGTCAACACAGATGCCTCCAGTTGCTCCTACCGTGGTGAGCTGAGTTTGGACATACGCTCCTCCATTACGGTGGCGCAGCCTCTACTAATAATACTGGCGAGCTATTCTTATGTGCCTAACACTGAGAAGCTAGGTCATATATCAGATGAGATTCATAATAAGTCTCATAAGATATAGGAATAGTGTAAGGTAAGGGAAGTTGGTGTGAGCACGAAATCCTTTAGAGTAGCTAAAAGTACATAGTAGTATAGTTAATATAGTAGAAAAGTTAATAATAAAAAAAAGAAAAAAAAAGAAGTCTGTAGAAAACTGATATGGTTGGTCCAAATTTGGTGGGTGTAATGCAAATTGTGCTGATTAATAGCCCAATTACGCTAAATTTTGGTTAAGGAAAAAAGTCTGTAGAACTCTTGGCTGAACGGCTAGAGCAAACACAGTTCACTAAGTAGGCCAGCATCAGCAAAAAAAAAATGTGTCTTTTGTGCTCCACGGTGAGCCATGTCGTTGAGTTTTACGTTTTGGCTAATCGCGAGTGACCCCGGTTAATCATGATGCTTCCGATTGAGTCCCCTAATGATCAGATACAAATCTTAATTTTAGCAAAATATAAGCTATTTTTATCAATATCTCATAGACATTTTACATTACAAAGTTGTATGTTATGAACTCAAATTTCTCAACTTTGGTATGTAAAAAGTCCGTGAGTTCTTAATAAAAATTGCTCATATTTTGCAGAAAACAGAATTAATATCATCTTATTTAGTCAAACTAACGGGATTTTTAATATCGCGATCATAGGACTCACGATGTGCCAAAACGTAAAACTCAACGACATGAGGCACAGGGGGCAGGCTGTTTTTTTGCTGATGAGAAGCCCTTGGAGCCAACCAGAGAAGTTCTACAGACTTTTTCTTTTTTTTTTTTTTTTGTAAACTTTTCGATTCATAACTAACTAGCTACAAATACTTCAGGTCTTTTATGTCCAATATTAGACGTTTGCCCCATACCATAGGTCAAAGTCATTTTCAAAATCCTCACCAGCGGTACATATAGCCCTTTACCTCAGGCAACCCAATCCCAAGTGATGACTAGTCCCCACAAGGCAAAGGAAATCTTCCACAACCCCTCAACATCCCAAAAAACAAAAAAAAAAAAACAACTCTAAACAAATCTACCATCTCTACCGTAACCTCTACCAGCCCTTAGCCTCAGCGAGTAACCTCCTCCCCCTGCTAGACTTTTGCACCAACCGTCAGAACCTCCAGAAACATCCATGGGGAGAGGGTTTGTCCGTACACCCCCTGTATATAGGCTCAGATATTCCTTATCCATTCTCAGGCCCTTCAGTATATCTTGGACCACTTGTAATGGATAACCCCCGCTATTCCCAAGTACCTCTTCACCACCACCATATGATTTCGGTCCCAACGGAACCACCAACCTCTCCTCAATCTTCCGCTTCTTAGCCCCATCCCTCAGCTCCTCAACCTTCTTCTCCACTAGTGACAAGTCAGCTCGACTCTCCTCTCACCATTGTTCCCTTATTATAATGGCCCTACTGAGTAGTACTGTATTCTGTGAGAGTCATGGTACTAGCTCTATAGCAAAAGGCGCTACCTGGCGAGACTAGGTACCGGAGGCTTAGACAAGATTGTTGTAACAAACTTCTTCCTATATTGCAACTACTAAGTAGTTCACAATAGTAGGCATTTGGTAGACCAACTTGGGGTACTAAAGATTCTTGAAGCGAACTGAAGAAGTATTCAACCAAGTATATTGAAACTCTTTCTGTCGAAGTCTGCTCTCTCTAAGTCCAGAGAATAGCAGGTCTTTAAATACACTTGTCAAGCTACCTGGGCCTTGTAATAGCAATAACAATAAGGCTCCAAAGTGGTAGCCTGGAAACATTACATAAACCCAAACAGATATCAAACCGATAACCTGATACAACACATCAATTATATAAAGTATCCAACGATACTCAAAAACTAAATATAAAATATATAGAGTATCAAATACTACTGAAAATCAAACATAAAATATATAGAGTATCAAACGAGACTCAAAACCAAACATAACACATATTGAGTATCAAACGATACTCAAAACCAAACATAAAACATATTAACTATCAAACAATACTCGAAACCAACTAATAACCTGTACCAGTTCCACTTATCCCCTCAACTGAGCCACACTTAACTACCCACTCAGCCTCAACCTTGACGTCGCCAAAATCTAAATCATGCGCCACTTCCTCTTCCCAAACCTTAGCCACCTTATCCAAAAATGCCTCTTCACCTGGACCTAAATTGACCCAACCTACCACAGCTCCAATTTTCGCCACCTCAGCAGCCTCTTCCCCTACAAACCCCGCCATCTCCTCTTCCTCCAGCCTCTCCTCAGCCTTCTTGCCTTTCGCCTTACCTTTCAGCTCGTGATTCCTCCTGGAAAGTACTAAAACATGATCGCGTAGACAACTTATCTCCTTTTCCATTACTAGCAGTTTCTCCACTAGCTCTCCTATAACCAAACCACTCCTAGACACCTTAGTTGCAGGGAAAGACGTAGAATCTCGCTTAGCGGTCTGTTCCTTATATAGTACTATGCTAAGATGGGGAACTTAAAATGTGGACTACTGAGTATCTTCAAAAGTTTCTCCTCAAAACGATAAAGACTTAGAGGAATATTCCTGAAAGAATAAAGACTTGAAGTTATCGTGAGATAAAATCAAGGAGGATGGTTGGTTGCTGCCCAAAATGTGACAAGTCACTCAGAGTTGAAATTTCAATCACTGGGGTTGTAACAGACATGGTCTTGTTCTACAGAGTTTTTTTTTTTTTTTTTTTTTTAAAAAAACTTTTCGGCATTGTATTTTAGCTAGCCACTTCTACACTAAAAACAAATACTCTATGGGCTTTCTGTAGTGATTGAGCTGTCTGGCCTTATTCCCCAAAAACCCGCGTCACCCAACCCTCTCAGACAAAACTAGTACTTAAATTCATTCCTCCATGATAATTCTCAGCCAGTATGTCTATCACTAACCAATAGTCGGAACCTAGTTAGTAGCAAACCCCATACCCACCTAACCAATCTGTCTCCGGTAAGCATCACCTGGTTTGGCACCCAAAAACCCAAAATACTAAAATTCAAAAGGTCTAAAGAACCATTAAACAGCCCCTTCAGCTCCCCTGAGTCTACTATACAGATATTAACCCCAGCCACCAAGTTTTCTGTCTTAACTGAGCATCCGATTCCCCAGGAAAGGTATGAAATCACTGTAGCCTGGTTACCTCCAAGCATTCTTTGCATAGGTGTTACGTTCTCCCATTGGTTGGAGATCCTTGACAGCATCACTTCTTCTCTTAAAATCTACCTCCTCCACACCCTCTGCTCCCGCCTGAACCAAAACCTGGACTACCGAAGCCATGTGTTGTGACACTTGCCATAGGTGACACCCCCCATCCTCGGCCGCTATATCCACTCCTGCCTATATAACTCAGGTCCCCAAAACCAGTACTATCTCCTTTTCCTCTATCCCTAAGTCCACTCAGAGGCCTCTTTCCTATTCCCGAAACCACCATTTGCCCACCATTACTTGCAGGACCTGATGGCACAACTATAATCTCTCTCCCTTCAACCTCAGTCACAAAATCATCCTCTTCCTTATCATCTACCCTTCTTCTCTTACCACTCTCTACCTCAACCATCACCGGCAAGTGAACAACTGCTACACCTACCGGTTCTGCCTTACTCGCCATACTCTTAGCCTCTACTGACTCAGCCGTCTCGGCCACCCACTTCAACACAGCCACCTCTTGCCACTGCTCCACAGGCCACCTTGGCGCTTTCTCATCAGCCACCTCATCTTTCTCTCCTTCCTTTTCTTTCTTTATCGCCTCCAACACCAGCCAATGATTCCTCTTGGATAGCACCGAAACATGATAATAAAGACAATCTATCTCCTTCTCCATCAACAACATCTTCTCAACCATCTCTCCCAACACCAAACCTGTTCTAGCTACCTTAGTAGCCAGAAAAGAAGTAGAACCTCGCTTAGCCATCTGTTCCTAAGAAATAGTACTATGGGAAGATGAGGGACTTAAAATAGTAGATGAAACAGATAAAATATCTGTTAAAAACGATAAAGACTGAGAGGATTACTCCTGAAAGAATAAAGACTTGAGGTTATCGTGAGATAAAAATCAAGGCGGATGGTTGGCTGAATCCCAAAATGTGACGAGTCACTCGGAGTTGTAATTTCAATCGCTGGGGTTGTAACAGACACGGTCCTTTGTTCTACAGACTTACCCTTTACGCCCGGTACAACGGAGTGAATGGGAATTTCGGGCACGGGGATCAGGGATCTAATATTACCGTTGACGTCAGTGGGGGCGTCAACACCACTTTATCGCAACACCAAGCTTTTATTCCCCTCCACCAGACATGTCAAGATATAAGTTCACACGAGCAGGAAAACAACCACCCACCGAAGCACGGTGGGAGTACAGTACGGTACTCGAGTTCGATAATTATCGGATATTTCCCCGCTTAATGCAAAAAAATGGGGTAAGATAATTATCGTGTAATTTGGATTAGCCAGGCATTTGCTACAATATTGTCCCGGTACCTGCATTCTCCATGTGAAAGACCCACCCAACCCAAAAACCTAACCCATTAAACCCCCCAGTAGGAAACCCCCGTGGACGTATTTACGGCATTTTCAGCCCATGAAACCAATGCCTTGGGTGTCTGTGGGATCTATTAACATATCATACCCACCAGTATTATCCACTCAAGCGTGATAGAATTCCAGCACAAGCAGAGTAATCGGAATGACTTCGTTTAGTAAATACACTGCTACGGTCACCGCCCGTCTGTCCTGGTGCTATCGCAGCATCTTACATTAGTCATCACGATGCCCTTTACATTACAAAGATAATTAGTCTACTTACAGTGGTGTAGTCGTCTGCGATCACTTATTGGATACTATTGCCTGGGGTGGGGCGTCGCATGCTTCACGGGTGCTCACTCGCAGACTTGTTCCTTGCACTACGGGTAGGTGATTTTGGGGGCAGAAACGTAAGCATCAAAAAGGCTCAACATGGGATGCGTCTCTCCCGTGATGGGGGTATGATCGCTTTGCTTTTGCGCATCTTCTGATGATTGGATCGGTTTGTTTTCACGAGGCTACATCGCTGCTTAAAACCCTTATTTATCTAGAGACGCTGGGACAAACGGAAACCTGACTCGGAAGAGTAAATGATGATATAATATTAATGTTACACTTAATGCACCCTAATTTATTACGCCAGCGACCCAAAAACTAACCACAGTACCGCATTAGGACAGTTTGCAGGCCACAGTAATATAGTCTCCAGTCATAAAAATTAGGAATGTGGAAAATCAAATGTCAGAAACACAGTGGCTCAATTGGATCGAGCACATTGAACTCTCCAGTCAAAATCTCCGTTTCCCGATTTTTCAACCGGGGGCTGTAGACATTTAAGCTTACCTGAGTAGTGACAATCCTCCTGAATGCATTGTGGGCATGAGGGTGGCAGCGGTAGATGCCCGCGGGCCTGAATGCCAGCATGGTGACAGTTCTGAACATGGTTGGCTACAGTTCAATATAGTAAGTCAGTCTTCAATAGATAGACTAATAACGGTAACAGGTCGCTAAACTCGTTATGCAGGGCCACACATTGTCGCGCTAGCCACAATCCTTGCACAGTGGCTGCATAATGAGTTTGCAAGTTTTTACGGGTATAACATTAAACGGACTTACCTTGTTATAACGGGTGATTGAGACAGTGAAATTGGCTCCGGATACCGGCAGATACGGTGCAACCCGCCGGGTATAGGGAGAGAAAAACAAGGGTACCGTAAAGCTAAGCTCAGCAGAGGTGAGTTGGTGGTCGAATTGATTTGTTGAGAGGAAGGCGTGGTTGCACTAACAGGGAGATAGCTTGGTGCGCAGAATTTTCTGCAGAAAAGGCGCTTTCTTGTTTCCCTCGTGGGACTAATGTGGCAACCAACTACACGAAACCATCTTTGCATTATATAAAAAAACTCAGGTAATTGGCCCATGTGCCAGGATGCTGAATTCGCCTCTCCTGGTAAGGTCTGAATGATTTTTTCTTTTTTATCTGTAACGGAAGGAAGGTTTTTGCTGTGTTTTTCACCCCTTTTCCAGAGGAAGAAATTTCGGATTACATAGCACATGGGCCAATTGTTCGAGCCTTACGGTAGTCTGCTCTATCATAGTTGTATTTCCCCGGTTCAACCCCAGGCAAAATCATTATAATTTTTATCGAATATCATAAGTTCAATTTTTACGTATCATACTGCATCCATGCCTAATGTGTTTGATTAAGGTAATTGTCCTGGCATCTAAAAAATACCTAAAACTGTGTGCTGAAAGATATCATATATAGATTCTTGCTTGTCTTCTTAAGCCTCGAGACGATCTTGCAAGAGACGACCATATACCGAAGGAGACAAAAGCTTAGCTCAATGAAGAATGGCTTAGGTTTTGGGGATACATACGAAGCAACATTAGGAAGGATATAAGCTCAGGGTGAGGAGAAAACAAGACTCGGGATGGCCGCTCTGATGGGAATTTCCACTTCGAGGCGGCCTTTGCAGGTAGATGAAATATGTCACGCTATAGCAATCTGGATAGGGTCGGATGATCTCAATAACGACGATATCCCGGCGACATCAACCTTGTAAGGCTGTTGTCAAGGACTTGTCACCGTGGATAAGGGTGCTTCAACTGTTAGGTTGATCCATCTTACCCTCCAGGAGCATCTTTGCACCCATTCCGACCTCTTTGACAATGCTCACTCGACGATAGCAGAAGTCTGTTTAACGTACAGTACCTCAACTTCTAGCGCATCAGGGATCTTTCAACCGACCCGTCCCCTCACCCCCGAGGCACCACCTTCCTTGAATATTCTTCTTTATATTGGGGAGCCCACATACGAATGGAGCCCTCAGATGGCGCAATAACATTTGCGCTCGAGCTTCTTGACCGGTTCGATACCCACATATCTGCCAAATTCCTGTAAAAGTCAGTCAGTAGGAGGTTTGTCCTTGGACACACTCCTACTCAGGGTCGTTTTTTCCGTTGCACTATATCTCGTCCTTCGGCATCGCTAAAGTTGCAGACATCTTGATAAAGATGAACAGATCGGATGTGAACTAGAGAGATATTGTGGGTACGACGCCGCCCATATGGGCTGCAAGATGTGCACACGAAGAGATCGAAGGGGAAGAATAAAATCAAGCTTAATCGAAAACCTAGCTCCAGAGTAAACTAAGTAAGAGCCCCGGGCACCTATGAAAACAAACGGGCAGCAGAAGGCGGGGGGCACTGACAGAGTACTGCGTGAGTCAGCCGCTAGGCTTAACCGTATAAAAAAGATCCATGAGCTCTCTAACTAAGCTCCCCAAACTCCGGTTAGTGGCGGTGCCATGTTATCTTAGGGCTCGGTCTTATCTCCACCCGGCTTCTTGTTCTTGTAGTTCCTATCCTTATTACTGGGCAATGCCATAGGCAGCTTAAGGGGGGAGAGGTGGTAGGCAACATAATTATGGGATCCAAATGCCTTAAATCTTGCATTGCTGCGTGTGTGTCTATTTTCAGGATTGCTATTAGTAGACGCTTACTCGCAGTTGTTTCCTATTCGTTTCATCCAGCAGTTGGCCAGTATTCCCAACGGTCCGGGGCCCCCGTAGGGCTCGGCGGGGGACTGCCAAGAGCCCTGGACCGGACGGGACGGCAGGCCCTGCAAGGTAAGACATTTAGCGTGGGGGATTGCAGGGGACTGCGGGGAACTGTGGGGACTGCCGGGGACGACCAGGGACTACGGGTGACTGCGGGTGACCGTGGGTGACTACGGGGGACAATTGTTGAAATTTCATAGTATTTCCTATTTATATTTCATGATCACTGTCGTATATTTCTATACTTAGTTTAGGTTTCGGTACCACCTGTCACCGTTTACATTACTACAGTTAAAGCATGTATTGCGGCATTTCATTACCTATTCGAGAATAATATATGGGATTTTCTTATGCATTTCTTATTTGATATTCGGAGTTTTACGGAGGACTTCTCAAAATTTAATATTTATGTATCTTTCTTGGTCATAATATTTCTAATCATCTCCTAATAATCTCCTCACACCACTTCAAACTTATGCATATTATTTAGGATTTACTTGGCAGGATTTCAGGGTTAAACATTGTTTGCATTTTTGTTTTCCTTATATTTCTTTCTTACACTTGGTGTTCGCACTTCTGTATAAATATGGTTGCTATCGCCCACCTCGCTTAGATAGAATAAGAACCAGAACTCCTACCAATCTGCTCCCCATCCTTCTCGCCGAAGCGGTCGAAACGGTTGCCTGGCAATCTTCCTTGACTCTCATTTCACGATGGCTTCAAGTCTTTAACTGGAATACGTTCCTTTTAATTTCCGAAATTCTCAACGGACGTTCAACACCTCCCTTGGTTTTTCTCTTTGGATTTTTTCTTCTTGTTCGAACAACACGAAAACTTTCTCTCTGCGACCTTCGAACTTCTCCTTGCCCCAGTGGCTGTTTTGTTCGATTTGTCACCGACTCTTCTACCGTTTGACGAAGACCTTTTCGACGGGGCATTCGTTTGACCCCGAGATTCCTCGCCCCCCCCTTCCTTTTTCGAGGGGGTGTGGCCTCTTGTGCCTCCCCTGGTTTCCGGGCGGAGTTTGTGTGGTGGTATGATGGTTGTTGGACGTGTCATATTGACACGTCATTTTTGTGGAGCGCTCGGTCCCCTTTTTGGGTCAGGTGCGATGGACCCTTCCTGGTGTGTGGGAGGTATTGGGTGGTATGTGTTCGGTGGATAAAGTGGCTTTTGTTGGGTTTGCGAGACCGGTTTGCCGGGTGGGACTTTGGTGGTCGGCGGGTCACATAGTTCTCGGTAGTGTTTTTGATGGACGGTACTGGAGGTGGGTTTCATTTGTTGTGGGGGTCCGGGCCACAGGTAGGCGGTTTATTTTTGGTTGGGATTACCTGTAGTTTACTCATGACCTCGCTTTGTGGTGGTGCGTCGCTGGGACTTGCCTGTCGCCCAGAGCCTAAGGTACGACTGGATAGGCCTCTGCTGACTATGGCGTTGATGGGAATGATGCGGTCTTAAGTATGGTTGTGCGGTTGGTACCGGACCAGAGGTACTAGGGATTAGGCAGGGTTTCGTGTTCTGTTGGCTTACCGGATGGACTGTAATGCTGCGGTGGCCGCATGCTTTGGATTTAGCGGTGCCTCCTGATACTAAATAAATTTGATAACTACCAATCTGCTCTACTACTATTCACCCTCCTCGCTTAGTGTGTCCTAGCAGCAACCCTCGTACCTGCCTAGTATTATCCATATAGAATAGATCGTGCCTTAGTTCACATTTGAACAGGTTATGAGCCCGGGCCCTTCTTACTCTATAAGAAATATGCTTACACGCTACCTCCCTACAGTTCAATCAATTCAACTTCTAGTTGGTTGAACGCGTCCCTCTTATTGTTGTGGAAATGGAAATAGCTCGGTGATTGTCTCGGCACCACCCCTTTTACATCGCTTAAAACGTGGTAACCCCCCATTGCAACACAAATTCCCTTTCTTCCCTCAACATATCCGGCACCTAACTCAACCAAAGTTTCTGTGGACCCTATTACCTGATCGATCAAATGGGAGCGACAGGAAGAGAAAGTTACAAAACAGTGTACATCTCTTATAGGTGCTCAGAGAATACTAAGGTAGGATATGGTGCTGGAGAAGTGCTGAAACAAGTTCCTATCATTTTTTCGAAGAATTTTTTCACACTTTACCTTCAAATATGTCTGAAACTGGTGGAACTGGTGATACCGGTGAAGCTGGTGGATCTGCTGCTGCTGCTCCTCCTCCTGCTCCTCCTCCTCCTTCGGATAGAGGAAGATCTACCCGATCAAAATCCAAGGCCAAAGGAAAGGCACCCAAGCCTCCTTCTCCGTCTCCCTCACCTTCTCCTCCGCCTAGCGTTTCGATACACTCCAGAGACAACTATAAATCCAGCACAAAGAATGTCATGCCTCCCAATTACAAGTTAAGCTTGGTACCAAAACTAACCGGTCCGGAAAACTACCGTCTTTGGAGAGACATTTCTCAATATGTTTTTGAACTGTTCGACTGCTGGAATATTGTTTTAGGAATAGAAACAGCTGAAGACTACGAGGATAACAATAATGATGATGATGACGATAACTCTGCCCTTGGCAACTACCAGGATCGATACCAGTATGCAGCGACATACTTCATCCAAACCGTTGATTCTCAATGGTTGATACTCCTCGCTACCCACAAAACCCTCTCCAAAATTTGGACGGTACTCGAGGATAAATTTGCTAGAGAAAATACCACCTCCTTCTTCGACCAACTCAATTTTGTTTTCGATACCAAGTACGATACTGTGGACCCTATTTCAGACCACATCAATAAGTATGATACCCTTTGGAATCGACTACAACTTCGCTGCTCTACTGCTGCCTCCACCGATCGATACCCCCTACCGTTTGCGTTTAAAACGGTATTCGAATCCTCTGAGGCTAAAGCAGCCCTCCTCCTCCGCTCCCTTCCTGAGTCAATGAGTAACATCGTTGACAACCTCCAAACCAAGGAGGACCTTACCTACGATCATGTCTACCAACGTTTGCTAGACTTGAAAACTCCTTCTGCGGGTAACTCTGCAGATAACAAAGCGTATAAAAGCGCTGATGTTAAAGGAAAAGGAAAGGCTACCGGAAGGAATCCTCCCCGAAAGGGACCCTCGGCCAACAAGGAATGTACTTGGTGCATGAAACACTACGGTGGCATTGGTGCCAAAGGACATACCTGGAATGAGTGCCATAAACTCAAGGCCAAGAACGAGAACGAGAAGAAGAAGAAAGAAGGAAATGCCAATAACACGGCAAAGATCGGAACGGATGAAACTCCAGAACCGGTCAGTACATTATCCTCCCTCCGAACCACTACCAAAACTCCCTCCAACCCTCGATGGGTTATTGATACAGGCGCAAGCTCACACATGACAAGCAACTTAGACCTTCTTATAAACTTTAAGACTGAGAAAGGCACCGTTAGGTTAGGCGATAACTCTGTAATAGAGTCATGCGGCTGTGGTACAGTCAAGATCTTGGCCAAAATATCTGATAGTCATGTTTCTCCTGTCTACCTTGAACGTGTTCTTTGGGTTCCAAGTTTGGGTTGTTGTAATTTGTTATCATGGCGCGCTATTGTTTCCTTGGAAAAAGGATTTTCTTTGGTTAGTTCCGGACCGGATATGTACGTTCTTAGGGAAAATAAAAGAGAGGTTATTTGGGGAAAGCTTGATGGACATGACGTTGTGCAAGAAAAGAAAGAATCAGCAAAGAAGATGACTTACCAACAGTGGCATGAGGCCTTTGGACATCCTTGGCCTGACTATCTCAAAAGCAACTATTATTCTGATACTTCCATTATCCCCAAAATTCCGAAAGATTGGCAATGCGAAACTTGCATCACCTCCAAAAGCACCAAAAGAAAGCCTACATCTTTATCACAAGAAGAGCGAGCAACTACACCTTTTGATTTAATCCACTCCGATCTTAGCGGAAGATTCTCGAAAACATCCTTCAGCAAATCAAACTACTATGTTATATTTATTGATGACTGCACTCGATACGCCTGGGTTTACCCTATTCACGCTAAATCCGATACGGTCAAAATCTTCGCTAGTTTCATCCAAGAACGCTGGACACAGGATCCTGCTGTTATTAAAAGATTCAGAACAGATAACGGAGGCGAGTATGTCAATGCATCCATGTTAACATTATTAGAAAACCATGGCATCATCATCAGCAAAAATAAGTCTCTGCGTCCAGTGCGCCCTGTGCATCTGGCGCACCTGGCGCACATAACGTCAACCGCAAATCAGGACGCAACCTTGTACTCGCTTAACTCAGAGCGCACCTGGCGCAATACCATAACTTTCTGAACCCACCTGGCGTAACACTACATTTTCCTGAATACACCTGGCGCAATACCACATCTTCAGGAGAGAGTCAAGGGAGTTCCCTTATCCACTCCTGACCTAGGTCACAGCATATATCAAGTTCATAAAGCCCTTTTAAATGGTTTATTTTATCTACTAGTTATTTACATAAGAACTGCCCCGTCACTACCAGTTGAAAAACCTGGCATTATAACCCCCGCCTTTCAGAAGACTCTATAGCACGATGGAAAATCATCGTATGGAGACGCCCTTTTGGCGGTGGACAGCCTGGATAGTGTAGAACGCGATCATAAAAGGGCTTCACCATCGCTTGCCTAATGCCCCCGGAATCTGGCTTTAAAGTCAGCACTCTCTAAACTTCCCGGACTAAAAAAGCCCGGCATAATGACACCCCCTTCAGAAGACTCTGTAGCGCCATGGAAAGTACTCGTATGGTGATGCTCTTTTGGCGGTAGACAGATGGGAGGGCATAGAATGACGTCGTAAAAGGGCTCCGTGATCGCATGCTTAACGCACCCGGAATCTGGCTATAAAGTCAGCGCTCAAAAAGCCCGCCATAAGGACTCCCCCTTCAGAGAACTCTGTAGCGCCATGGGAAATGCTTGTATGGGGACGTCCTTTTGGCGGTGGACAGATGGGATGGCGTAGAACGCCGTCGTAAAAGGGCTTCGTGATCGCATGCCTAACGCCCCGGGAATCTGGCTTTAAAGTCAGCGCTCTCTAAACTTCCCGGACTAAAACAACCTGGCATAATGACACCCCCTTCAGAAGACTCCGTAGCGCCATGGAAAGTGCTCGTATGGTGATGTCCTTTTGGCGGTAGACAAATGGGAGGGCATAGAATGACGTCGTAAAAGGGCTCCGTGATCGCATGCCTAACACACCAGGAATCTGGCTTCAAAGTGAGCGCTTTCCAGACATCCAAAAAAACCCGGCATATGGACTCCCCCTTCAGAAGACTCTGTAGCGCCATGGAAAATACTTGTATGAGGACGTCCTTTTGGCGGTGGACAGATGGGATGGCGTAGCACGCCGTCATAAAAGGGCTTCGTGATCGCATGCCTAACGCCCCCGGAATCTGGCTTTAAATTCAGCGCTTTCCAACATCCAAAAAAAATCCTGCATATGGACTCCCCCTTCAGAAGACTCTGTAGCGCCATGGAAAATGCTCGTATGGGGATGTCCTTTTGGCGGTGGACAGATGGGATGGTGTAGAACGCTGTCGTAAAAGGGCTTCATGATCGCATGCCTAACGCCCCCGGAATCTCGCTATAAAGTCAGCGCTCAAAAAACCCGCCATAAGGACTCCCCCTTCAGAGAACTCTGTAGCGCCATGGGAAATGCTTGTATGTGGACGTCCTTTTGGCTGTGGACAGATGGGATGGCGTAGAACGCCGTCATAAAAGGGCTCCATGATCACATGCCTAACGCTCCCGGAATCTGGCTTTAAAGTTAGCGCTCTCTAAACACCTAGGACTAAAAAAACCCTGCATACTAACCCCCCCTTTAGAAGACTCTGTAGCACCATGGAGAGTGCTCGTATGGGGACGCCCTTTTGGCGGTGGACAGATGGGATGGTGTAGAACGCTGTCGTCAAAGGGTTCCATGATCGCATGCCTAACGCTCCCGGAATCTGGCTTTAAAGTCAGCACTTTCCAGATATCTAAAAAAACCCGGCATAATGACCCCCCCTTCAGAAGACTCTGTAGCGCCATGGAGAATGCTCGTATGGGGACGCCCCTTTGGTGGTGGATAGATGGGATGGCGTAGAAAGCCATCGTTAAAGGGTTCCGTGATCGCATGGCTAACGCTCCCGAAATCTGGCTTTAAAGTCAGCGCATCCAGACATCCAAAAAAACCCGGCATAAGGACTCCCCCTTCAGAAGACTCTGTAGCGCCATGGAAAATACTCGTATGTGGACGTCCTTTTGGCGGTGGACAGCTGGGATGCTGTAGAACGACGTCGTGAAAGGGCTTCGCGATCGCATATCTAACGCCCCTGGAATCTGGGTTCAAAGTCAGCGCTTTCCAAACACCCTGCCTGTGGACTAAAAAAATCCAGCATAAGGACCCCCCTTCAGTGGAGTCTGGAGGGCTATGGAAAATGTATGTTAAGTGAAGAGTTTAGAGTAGGCTGGGGTTGAGACTAGTGAGGCCCGGGGGTGATGATAGTGCCAGTGCGGTGATGAAAGTGCAGTGATGAAAATGCGGAGTCGCGTCGCGTCAAACGCTAAGTGCAGAGAAACCACAACACTATAGAGTGTCCTAGCTATCACTCGCTTTCACACTGAAGTGAACTGGCATTTTCGCTCTCTGAAAGATCAAGTTCTGAAAATAGAATACTAGTAGTACCCTTGCCCGGTGTTAGTGTCTTTAGTGCAAATTTAAGATTAAGAGTACGGTGGCTTTCTCACTTAGCGCCCACACTAACCTATCTATCTTTGCCAAGAGTAGCCCCTATCTTTATATGGGAGAAGACTGGAATACCAGTCAGAAGGCGGGTATTGACTAGGGGGTACTCAGGAAGGATATTGGTTGAGTGGTCTATCCAGATGTGCGATGGTGTTGTGAAGTGCGTCCAGAAGGTTGGGGGGTAATTTAGTGTGGCAACGCACCTCAGGAGATACAGAGTGTTGGAGTACCCATCTGGGTACACCAGGCGCTGAGGGCGCAAAAGTGAGGTCGCTAGCGTCAGGGCGCAATACCAGCGCACCTGACGCATGGTATATTTTTGCTGATGATACATGATCGCACACCTCCCTACTCTCATGAATCTAATGGCATTGCCGAACGGTACAACCGTACCATAATTACTGCCACTCGCTCTATGTTGACGGGCCTACCTTTAGCTTTATGGGCTGAAGCTGTCGCAACCGCTGTCTATCTTCGAGATAGACTCCCTAACCGATCCATAGGAAAATCGACGCCCTATGAATCTCTTTACAATAAAAAGCCGTCGGTTAATCATCTCCGCCCCTACGGGACCAAAGTATTCGTTCACCTACCAGAGGAGAAAAGACAACCAGGAATGAAACTGATACTCCGGGCAATCGAAGGATATCTTATCGGATATACCTCCTCCGATAAAATATATAGGATCTATATCCCTTCAGAACATAAGGTTTCAGAAACTCGGCAAATCCATTGGACAGCCAAGACGATAGTACCGCTTGGACCACACACCATGGAACCACTAATTGCCGAAGAAACTTATGTTAAAGTCTCTCCCTCATCCTTCTCATTAGCACCAATGTCTGCGGATAAGCCTATAAAACAGGAACCTGAAGAGACAACAAATAAACCAACCTTTCAATCAGCTATGAAGGAACCTACCTTAGTGGCCCAAGAACAACATCTACCGGCCATCAATCCTGAAATACCTGACGCACCTACGAGTGAACCTCTCCCTTCTATACCCGAAGAACACGACCAGCAACAATCTGTGCCGAATGTTCAATCTGGGGAAGTACCTGGACCCTCGCGCACTTCAGGAAGGATCTCTAATCAACCTGTCATCGGATACAAGCACCAAATGAGCAAACACGGAAGTCGTAAAGATACCGGACGTACCATGAGCGAGTTACCCGATGAGGACCCTACTACCTACGGTAAGGCTATGGATAGCCCACACTCGGAAGAATGGACCTCAGCTATGAACGATGAGATCAAAGCGCTAAAGAAGAATAAAACCTTCGAGGTTGTTGATAAACCAATAGGACGGAATATTGTTGGAAGTAAGTGGGTATTTAGAACTAAAAGGAAAGCTGACGGTACCTTGGAAAGATATCGAGCAAGAGCTGTTGCCCAAAGGTTCTCACAAGCACCTGGCTTCAACTTTGAAGATACTTTCGCTCCTGTTATTCAATATGAATCCTTACGATTACTCCTTGCAATCTGTGCCAGAAATAAATGGCGCCCACGACAATTCAAGGTTAAATCCGCTTTCCTATACGGAAAATTGAAAGAAGAAGTTTACATGCGACCACCACAAGGGTTCAGTGATGGAGACAAAGTATGGATACTTAACCGATGCATCTATGGACTTAAGCAATCAGCGAACGAATGGTATGCTCTCTTCGCAAAATTCCTAATCTCTAAGAACTTTATAGCATCATACCAAGACCCATGCATGTTTATCCACAATAGGTATGACTGTTACCTATCGCTTTATGTGGACGACATTGCAATATATTCGGCCGATATCCCCCACCTTACCGCTCTCATTAAAGACCTGAAAACGGCATTTGAGATATCGGACCTCGGGGAAGCTTCTTTCTTACTCGGCCTACATATTACCTATATACCAGAAGGCATCGCTCTTACCCAGGAACTATACGTCGGAACAATCCTCTCACGATTTGGAATTGAAAACTCTAACACTGTATCCACCCCTTTACCAAAAGGAATTACACTTACGAAAGGGACTACGGAACAACCAAAAGACCAAGTTACTCTATACCAATCGAGGATAGGATCTCTTATGTACCTCGTTACTGGAACAAGACCCGACCTCGCGTATACCATTTCATTTCTCGCACAATTCTCCTCTTGCCCTACCGAAGAACATATAAAGGCTGCTAAACACACCTTTAGATATGTTAACAGAACTCAGAACCTTGGCTTATTTTACCCTTACACTACGATAAACCCTATCGATGTTTATGTTGACGCCGACTTTGCAGGATGCATCGACACCAGAAGATCTACCTCCGGTTACATTGTTCTATTCAATAACTGTTGCATCTCTTGGTTCTCAAAGAAGCAATCCTCTATCGCAAAATCAACTACTGAAGCAGAATTCGTTGCTATGTCTTACGGTACTCGCCATATCCGATGGCTCCTTAAAGGCCTCTCTGATCTCCGTCTTTCTGCTCCTATCGCTATGCATGCCGATAACACCGGTGCAAATTTCCTTGCTGTCAACCCTCAAATTAATGTTCGAACTAAACACATCACTGTCGATTACTTCATCACTCGCGAAGCGTTGTATGACAACTTGTTCGTCCTCCTTAAGGTTGAATCAGTGAATAACCGTGCCGATATCTGCACCAAAATCCTAGCGAAACTGGCACATGAACGGATGGTATCATTATTGGGCTGTAGATAATGTGGGGAAATGTTGAAATTTCATAGTATTTCCTATTTATATTTCATGATTACTGTCGTATATTTCTATACTTAGTTTAGGTTTCGGTACCACCTGTTACCGTTTACATTACTACAGTTAAAGTATGTATTGCGGCATTTCATTACCTATTCGAGAATAATATATGGGATTTTCTTATGCATTTCTTATTTGATATTCGGAGTTTTACGGAGGACTTCTCACATATTTATGTATCTTTCTTAGTCATAATATTTCTAATCATCTCCTAATAATCTCCTCACACCACTTCAAACTTATGCATATTATTTAGGATTTACTTGGCAGGATTTCAGGGTTAAACATTGTTTGCATTTTTGTTTTCCTTATATTTCTTTCTTACACTTGGTGTTCGCACTTCTGTATAAATATGGTTGCTATCGCCCACCTCGCTTAGATAGAATAAGAACCAGAACTCCTACCAATCTGCTCTACTACTATTCACCCTCCTCGCTTAGCGTGTCCCAGCAGCACCCCTCGTACCTGCCTAGTATTATCCATATAGAATAGATCGTGCCTTAGTTCACATTTGAACAACAATGAATTCTATCAACAGCATTTCATGACACCCTTCTCGAGCAAATACAGAAATTCATCCAATATAATTAAAAGAAAGCTGAGGCTATCTAGTAAAGATAAATAGATATAGAATGTTTCCCGTAATATACAGCTCGGGCAGGGCATCCAAAATATCGCTCAATCCAGAAATCACACCTACTTACAATCCTCTTATTGAAACGCTTCTTACTTCTCTTGCATCATTAAACTTTGATCCGAGGCAGGAAAACATGTCGGATAAATATGCGGAGTCTGCATCACAAGAAACCATCGGGAATTTGGAAATAGATTCTATTACCAATGCAGAATTTCTCAATGCCATTTCAGTTGATGATAGTCCTGGCAGAAACACTGGCAACCGTGGTACAAGTCCTGGAAGTGTATTGAGCAGTGCACCAAGTGGACTTTTGGTACCGATAATTGGTAGTGCAACAGGTAAAACAGGGTATAGAACTCGGTCAGAACGAAGGATTTAGCATGAGAGAAGGCGTAAGATGAGAAAGAGTTGTGTCTATTTTCCTGAAAATGGTTCGGAGCATATAACTTCTGATCGAAAAACCTGGCGGCGTTGCCCTCGTTGTATGTTCCCCTTCTTTTTATTTTCTATCATATACTAGCACTCGGATTCCTGCTATAAGAATATTCCTGACCAGGCACTGAGGAAAGCAGGGATGACATAAGGGATCTCACCCGGGGCGAGATTGCTTACTAATTCGGGAGTGTTCCTTGGCATGAAACATGTTTCGCGGGGGACGGCGGGGCTATGGTCCTTCGCACCGGGGCGCAGGGCAAGTTTTGAAAAAGACCGGACGGCCTGCCCCGTTGGGAACACTACAGTTGGCCAATTAAAGGAAGGCAGTGGCCGTTCATCTCCTCTCCCCTTCCTCGCTCACAAACAAATTTGATCTAATGCTTTCCAGGACACTGCTAGTGTCGTCTTCATCAGCAGAATCAACCACGACACGTTCATCGACATCACTGTAGCCCTTCTGCAACCTCACACCTCCTCCTCTTGTCCTCGAGGCCCGAGGCTGCCATGATGTAAAGAAGGCGGGGCAGGGTTATTCCAAGATGCTTGAGCGGCTCGCTTTGGGGCAGGTGGGGGGACCGAAGGGAGGAGAGCAAAATTGCAGACACCATTGGGGTGGTCACCCCCAACCCGAGACAATCTCAGCTTACCAGAGCCTCCAGTAGTGGCCACCTCTGCGTCATTAATAGAATCCATAGTCCCGTCGCTGAGTGTAAGGTGCATAATAACGACACGGGTACGGAAGTAAGTAGGATTAATGGCTCGCTAGATTGTGTATCGTTTGAGGATTTATATCTCTGCGTATCTGCATATGGAGGAGGGGTGGGGGGACGTTGCGGGGAGTTAGTATCAATAATGTTTCGTCAACTAGGGATAGCCTCTCGGGATAGAGCTATATAGAGATGGAATTATTTCTGGAGGGCAGAAAGGAAGAATAGAGGGGAGCTGGTGGACGTCCAATACTATTACGCTCGATACGCTTTAATGACTCAATATCCTCATATTCCAATAATTCCTTGGAATCGTTAATACCGTGAGGGCTGGAGTGGGAAAAGGTCGTCACTCAGCCAAAAGTGCATGGGTGATTCTTTATTAGCGAGCGGTGTCGAATGACGGATTAGGGGACCTAGATTGCAGAGAGAAAACATGCAAAGTGAGTTATTCAACTCCATGGTAGAGGGGTAAAAGTGGCGGAGGAACAAACGATACCTAGCTAGATCCAGGCTTGATCCATGCTGCACCGCTAGATCCACTAATGCTGTCGGGGCCACAAGAGATTGTTCTCACTGGCGGGCACTCCAGCTCTTAGGGGAATTCGCTCGACCCACCCCTCGGTCTAGTGTTCTTATACTAAATTAAAAGTTAAAGAAACATTCATTTTTGGGTGCTGTTTGTCACGGTGACGCTTGAGTGCATTTTTGCGTTCGAATGCACCCTCTTTCCAAATTGTGATTTCTCAAGTTCTGAAACTGGCTCGGGAACGATTTTTTGGTAGTATGATATTATATTATATTTCAATAGTTTGGATTAAAAGGAATTTTAACTCCGGTTTTGCCCAATCAAGTTATTTTCTTTTCTTTCTTTTTTTTTCTTTATTTGCCCAGTCTTGGTTGGAATCTTATTATCATACAAGTCCCAGGGGGGTTGTTTTCGTACACTCCAACAAATACAGGGGTAGCCTCAAGCAGCAAACAAAATAAATGGTAAGAATACCAAGAAAAATAATAAAAAATAAGAGAAAGAGAGAGAAGCATATAAGGGTAAGTTGTGAATATATATAAATGTAAAAAACAAAGAACTCTTGCCCAGCTTTTAATACCCATAATCCTTTGTTTTATTTCTAATGTTTTTCTGTTCGCTATTTTGTCTTCTCTTGCTCTCATTCAGTTAATTGCTTGGCGTTGGCTGTACGAAATCCCACCCCCCTGTGCCTTGTACCTTTGCCACTAATTGGTAATTTTCTTCCAGATTATCCTAACGTTTCACAATTTACCAGTGGTACCAGTATTTGGCAATGCGCATCAAACGTCGCCGTGTCCAACAACCCCTTAGCCGCACTCACACTTGTGCTCTCCGTGAGCCGGGCTGGGATTTGTCAGGCCACCGCCCAGCGCAATCACGGTGAGCACCGGCCGAAGGCAGAAGTTCTTTTCTGAGTGATCGTTCGTGACCCTCCTTCGACCTATGATAGCAACATTGTGATATCCTGATATTTTTCTCAAGCTCAATGAATCCGGAGCCATATGGGCATGAAATAAGGGATTTTTTTTTTGCTGCAATGCATTCTTCGGACAGCAGCTACTGCCCCTCGTATTATCCCACGAACCTGGTAATGCTGTATTCTATACTACACGTGGGAGTAACTGTGCCCAAAGCGAAAATCATCCAACTATCCCCTAGTGGTGGTTATTTGAAGGGTGAGGAGAGCGTTTTGTTTTTTCATATATACACCTGTTATTACCATCAATTTAGCGAGGAAGTAAGTACCACGAATACGCCTGTCTTGCTCACCATCGTTATCCTCTCTCTCACTATTGTCCTTTTCGGTGCTGTATTTGCTCTTATTTTATTCAATAAGATGAATTCATGTATATAAGACAAGGAAAAAGTAGTTGTAGTGAAAAAAAATACAATATAGGAGGGGAACTGCTTGGGCGTAGCTGTGGTTGTGCTCCGATCGGGAATTAGGATATAAGTAATCTTCCATATGAAACATGTATTATACATGTGTACTATTATAATATCTGATCATTAGAATCCTGTTTTGCTTTTATTAAGTTTATCAATATATTTCATTTAAATAAAGATTTTCTTGGTTGGAACGCACTATTTCTGTGGATTATTCGGAATTCTCACCATCTTGCGACTTCTGGGGTATCATTAAAATTTCCTATAGTGGTTGGAATCATGGCTACATTTATCTTATCCAAATCACAGGGTGTGCGTGCCCTCACTGGTTTCCTTTTTTCAGTATAGCATCACCTGTAATGTGTAATCTTCTTGTGCAGACTGGTCTGGGACCGATGACCAGACCGGACCACTTGGGCTAGGCAGGTCTAGTCGTTGATATCAACCAGGATTGGCCAAGCGGCCCTGCCTCCAAGACTTGACCGGTCGTACTATTAGGAACCTCGAGCTCCTCAGTAATTCCAACAGTCTCGGCGGGTCAGGAGGTACTGTACCTACCAGACGGCAGTCCCGAGCATCCAGGGAAGGTGTCTCAAGCTATAGGGAAAGAGCTTCAGTCTTTTGGGAAAGGCTGCCGTCCTCCACTAATCGGTAATCCCGTAGTATAGCATCTGCAGAGCCCGGCCGTTACCTTCAGTGCAGTCACCTGCAGGACCCGGCCGCCACTTGTAGGAGCCCGGCAGATTCCGCAACCTGAGGCACCGAGTAGATGTGATAGATGTTTGGGGCACGATACCTACAAATTATCCCCCTGGTGTTTTTAATCCTTCTGACAAGTCTAGGTACTGGTTTACCCCGATCTAATGTTCGGCCCTAAACGCCGACTACTAGGGATCCTACCTGGTAGACAAGCGTCGCCACTTTTTATTTTTCCTCGAAACCTATCAGGTAACATGAATGCACACTGCTATGAGTAGCATGCAGAAGCCTTCCACGAATTGTTGTATGCTTTCACTCCGACTATAGCACAAAAGCCCCACAAACTATATCGGCCAGGGCAAGGACCGCAAGGGCGTATACTATATCGTATCCTTCCCGACCCCGACGGTAGAGATTAAGAGAGGATAGCAGTAATCTTTGTTGCTTGTAACTTTGCTAGTTGATAATAATATATCTAGAAAAGAGAGAAGCAAGTGTTTGAGCCTAAAGAAAGCGTTCTGGAGAGATTCTCAATTATTCCAGTTCTTAAGTTACGGTAGCCCTCAACGAAGAATTTGGTGCAGGAGGTGTATAGTTGAGGGTGGATGTGGGAGAAATGAGAGCTATAGTATCCTAGTATTCTGGGTTGTAAAGGTGGTATGCCAGATCATTGTCACCTTCGTTTGGATCTAGAGTCGGGTCGGGTTGCTTGAGCTTGGGATCACAGGACGTCACTCGACAGGTGAACTAAGTGCCAGTGGGGGTGAGCAGATACTCGAACTGTTCTTGCTGTGCGGTAACTGTTATGAGGGCATATATTTAGAGGAGGCCCAGTATTTGCCAGCCTCGTTTCCGGTATGACCTATTTATAAAGAGCTTCCCTGAAATTCCGACCAAACTGTCTTAACAGGTAGAGAGAAATGCAGATGAGATTCTTAAGCAAGGCCAAAACCATCTTCCAATTTTATTGATAACTTTTGGGCATGCCGTAACTTGTCGTTGGTCGGCTATTGTATAGTTGTGTCTAGTAAGTTTTCACACGGTCCTTGGAGACGGTGGTAAAAAAACATATCTCCTTAATATTTCGTCTTCGCGCCAATAAATAATATTGTGTAAGAAATTATGAGGAAGAGTTTAGTATAATCAATTTCTTATAAGCAAAGAGAATAGGGGCTTTGCGATCCCGCATATAGAGTCGAATCATAGCAATCTGGTTGGTCCCGAACCGCGTTTGTCTGGCGATATCCAGAGTCTTTTAGCAGGGTCCCTACTATAAAAAAGTTGAAGGCAAGCCTCAATCCCATGAGCTGGGAGACCCTGGGCGTACTTGGCGAATTTCATTAGTGTTTACGGTAGGAGCTGAATCTCACGCTAGGCATCCAGAATCCCCCCTTTCAATTATCTAGTTCTTACGGTAAGGGTAACCCCGCTTTTCTTCAGCTTCATAAACCTGGTGAATTGACCTCGTCGAGAACCTCTTCTCGAAAGCAATATATATTGAGATCCTCTACTTCAAATCTACAGCTCTCCAAACGGTAAAAAAAAGAGAAAGGAAAATGTCACAATCTAATGCCATGGAGGATAGCAGCTCTCTTAGGAATAACAACTCTTTTAATACCAATTCATTCAATTTGTATAATGTGAGTAACTTTGGTGGTACCGATGAGAGGGCTGAGATTCTCTTGTGGTTATCTCCACTGGAACCCCGAATACGGCACGATGATCTCAGAGCCCACCGGGTCCAAGATGTGGGAGAGTGGCTCTTACGGGCAGGGGAATATCAGAATTGGTTCGAGGGTGTTCGCGGTAGGGAATCCGATAATTGAGTCTTGTTCTGCTACGGAGCTCTTGGGATCGGCAAGACCTACATTATGTAAGAAGGCATATCCTTCATGAAGTAAAGGTGTTGTTGCTAAGCTGTGGCGTTAGCTCCTTGGTAATAGATACGCTATGCGATCAGGCAAGGGGACAAAATACTGCCGTCGCGTGCTTCTACTTCGACTTTGCCGCACAGGAAGAGCAATCCTTAACGAGCGTCCTGGGTTCCCGCTAAAGCAGGTTGTTGGTGGACTAGAAAGGATTCCAACAAAGATCGTCCAGGTTTTTCAAGATCAGGAAAGGGTCATCGGGGGCAGGAAGCTGGGAGTCGCCGAAATGGTAGACATGTTGCAAGATATCTCGTCCTCGTGGTGCACTTTCATATGCATTGATGCTCTGGACGAATGCGTGGCGGAGGATCGAGCAAAGCTGCTTGATTCACTGAAGCAAATTCTGCAGAAGTCCCTAAGCACTCGGATATATCTGACCGGGAGACAACATATCCTGGGCGAGGTCGAGAAGCATCTTGCTGGGAGGGCAGCGACTAACTTAGATCCATAGCACCCACTAAGGAAGATATCGTTAAATTCCTGAGAGCAAACTGATGGAGGACACAACACCTGAGGCGATCGACGAGAATTTAGAGAACATAATAAAAAATATTCCCAAGATGGTTTCGGAGATGTAAGTAGCGGGCGGGGGCGCTGGCAAAAATATCTAAAGTTATAAGTTGACAAGTCTATGCCTAGATTCTTGCTGGCATCTCTAAACATTACGGCGATCCTGCAGGAAACGGAGGCGAGAAAAGCTCAGCGTAATGACAAATGGCTTGAGCTTGGGGGATGCATACGATGCAACTAGGGCGGATAAAAGCGCAGGAATGGGATAAAGTAAAACTCGGGATGGCGGCTCCGATGTGAATTTCACATTCGGAGCGGCCATTGAATTTGGATGAGATATGCCACGTCACAGCGGTCGAGATAGGATCAGCGGATATTATGCCAACAATGTACCTTCAATCTGGACAGTGTCAACCTGTTGCTAAGGACTTGCCGCTGTTGATAAAAGGTCCTCGACTATGAGGTTGATCCACTTCACCCTCAAAGAGTATCTTTCTGGCCATGCCGACTGGTTTGACGGAGCTCACTCAAAAATAGCGGAAACAAGGAATACTAGGGACACCATAGGAAGCCGGGATTGTGGGTACTAGGACTAAACTGTATTGGGCCTAATAAAGCCTGTTTAAAACTAGGTTCCACCGAGGAGATCTGGGAAGCCGTGAGAGCAATTCTAGGAATGGGGAAATAGTGTGGTGGTTAAAAAGGATAAGGGAGCCCTACCCTTATTTAAGCAATCAAAGAACGACTCCTCTCACATTATTATTATCCCCAAGCTCTACTGATTTCCTGAGAAACAAGAGAATAAAGAGAATAAGAGGTGTAAGAAAAATAAGAAACAGGAGTCTGACAGCGGGTGTGGTGAGTTCTAGTGTAAACCCGCTCTATGCAGTAGATTCCTTGAAAGTGAGGAAAGAGATAGGAAAGGGGGGAGCTTGTTTTACCAGTATCCCAACCGCCTGGGACAATGCTGCCATACTGCAGTAGATATCAAATGATTCCTAGTTTCTCAAATTGATTCTCTTCCAGTAAATAATCGGGGTAGGCGAAGGTACTATAAATTTGGTACATGAACTTTAAAAAGCAGATGGAATAGAATAGATATGTTTTGTCTTCTGGAAGGAAAACCTCTTCAAAGGTCGTCTTCAAAGGTCGCCCACCGCCATAGGTTTGCTGGGTAGATATGATAGATATCGCTGAGAACAATTGTTTAGTGGGCATGATTTGATCCTGACAAATTTAGGTTCTCCAGGGCTTAGCCTCTTTGGGAACAGTAATCTTCTTCAGCAAAGGCACGCAGTGCTTTGCTCGGAGCCTGCTCTCTCCTAAGCAAACTTAATTTGTGAACTCAATACCCACCGAGAAGTAGCAGTCTACCTCCCATAGCGCCGTCTCTTTTGTGAGTAGTTTTCTCCCGGAGGCCACAATGTCAGCCGCCCAACTGTCGACACCTCAAGAATATAAGATTAGAGGAGAATATAGATAGCAGTATCACTCTGAGGGCAGTTTGTGTAAATGATAAGCCCACGAAAACGAGCCCGAGAGCCTCTATATACACGGTATAACCTAGTGAGGAACTGACCAAGTCATTCCGATAATGATCCTCGTTAACTAATATCTCAAATATAAGCTATATAAATCGGTTGATAATGTCCCGCATTCCCAATGGTCTCATACCAAGCCGTAATAAGACAGACCCCAAGAGCACGTTCTAAGATCGCGCAAAGGGAAATGGGCAGCTGTGCCGTTGGCGAGGGCAGAAGCCCCAAAATAGGAATTAAGACATTTCTCCAAGCGCACTGATCCCTCTTTGGCCCGACACGACTCAAATCGAATTGACTAAAAATTAAAGATGTGACTAGCGGCAGAAGGAGGCAAGCTGGTCGTGAATCCCGATTGCGTGATGCGGGTTTGTGTAAGTAATTCTTGGCAGGGTGGGAGCACAAGCCACTAATGGCCAGCCCGCAATTTTCTCTTTGTTGTTGATCATTGCCAAGTCTTATGGGACTGTCATCTGACAAACACTACTACCACTGCCACTGTTATGTTTCTTCCATCCTAACCCACAAACTCTTCAACACCACTACGTTTCTTCTGCCATCCTAATCCACAAACTTTTTTAACACTGCTACGTTTCTTCTGCTATCCTAATCTACAAACTCTTTAACACTGCTACGTTTCTTCCGCCATCCTCATCCACAAACTCTTTTAACACCGCTTCCCCGCAACCAAAACAAACATGCTAAACCCCACAGGCCCTGGGCTTCGCCGCGTCAAAAAATTCCCCTCCTCATCCGTTCTCGAGAGCGAATATCATAACTCAGCTACCTCTCCGGTTGTTTTGAGCACTACACAAAGCGCTAGCCAATCTCTTGCGAACGTTACGAATCATCCACTGGTACCCAAGCGTCCGCGCTCTCAATCACAGTCACAGTTTGACGGTCCCAAATACCCGGTAAATAACAATCAACGATATGCACGCAAGGCTATCTCGAGCGCGCAACTAGTGCCAAAACAAAAGGCAACGATCGAAGGTCTTATAAGCAGGCCTCCGGCAAACCTCATCGAGGCTTTGCAAGATCTACGGTACCTAATTCTTACAGAAGGGATACAAGCGGATAATGATGGAAATGTATGATCTTTTGTCGCTAGACTACTCACGTGAACATCAGATGCTGATTGTTATGGGATTAGTCCCCCCTGAGAATATACATCTGGTCGATACTGCTGGGCGTAAGTCCAATGCGCACGAGCGATTATGTTTCTCTTGTCCGCCGTGGAGCTTCCAGCAGTTATTCCAAAATCCGCAACGATACCTTCAGAACTCTTGCCACTGACCCCCTATTTCGTCGGAGGGTCTCAGAGGCTTCGCTGATTCGACTTTTAAACGCATTCCAATGGAAAATGCGAGACTCTGGCATCGATGCTCAATACGTCCAGGGGATGAACGTTATTGCCGCCCCTTTCCTCTACGCCGCGAGAAGTGAGGTGGAGGCCTTTTCCCTTTTTTCGGTGTTTATCCAGAGAGAGTGCCCAGGCTATGTTAAACCAACAATGGAGGGTGTCCACCGTGGGCTCAAAGTAAGTCGCATATACGTCTCCAAGATTTATTACCAGCTACTTAGTTTTATTTCCCAATATATGCTAACTCAGATATAGTTGGTGGACCAATGCTTGGAAATTGTCGATCCGAAATTATATGCTCACTTACAATCGAAGTTTCTCTCCGCAGAGTTATATGCCTTCCCCTGTACGTTCATCTAGGCATTTACAGTTCCTATCCCCAGTACCGAGCTAATAGTGATTACTTGTAGCTGTTTTGACATTATCAGCATGTACACCTCCCCTTCCCGAGGTGCTAAAATTATGGGATTTCCTCCTGGCATATGGGGCCCATCTCAACATTTTATGCGTAGTCGCACAGTTGCTATTGATGCGCGATGAGTTGCTTGTTGCTCAAAGGTATCTAATCTGCTTCATAACACGCTATTACCACCACAGCCCCGTTTTAACGTATGCTGACCCCCCACCCTACATATACAGTCCAATGAAACTTCTACGACAGTTTCCACCCCTAAACGCCAAAATGGTTATCAGTGTTGCTGTGAGCCTAGTGCGAAAGATACCAGAAGAACTTTTTGAGGAGCTCGTAAATCACGCACGATAACCATGGCGGTGCAATCAATAAGGGGCTGTTTGGCGTGACTTGCTTGTCGCTCAAGGGTATATAATCTCCTTCATAACACCCTATTACCACCACAGCCCCGTTTAACGTATGCTGACCCCCCACCTTGCATATACAGTCCAGTGAAACTTCTACGACAGTTTCCACCCTTAAACGCCAAAACCATTGTCACTGTTGCTCTGAACCTGGATTTTTTAGACCCTAGGTACTCTAGGATAAAGAGGAAGCCGACCAAGGCCAGTCCTCCGAAAGCGAAGCGCAGGAAGCGGAAGGAGTCGAGGCCAGTCCACACGAGCCGAATGAAAACGAGGCACACTAGTACGAAAGATCCCAAAGAACTTTTTGAGGAGCTCGTAAATCACGCACGATGACCATGGCGGCGCAGTCAGTAAGGGGCTGTTTGGCGTGACATGTTTGGGCGTCTAAACCATGGTTTAGACCCAACTACTGTTTCCAACTACAGGACTGTTTAGTGGATGTGGATTACAAACAATGGTTTACAACAATCGGCGACAATTTCAAACTTCTACGGCAGTTTCCGTCCTTGAACGCAAAAATGGTTGCCAGTGTGAGCCTAGTGCAAAAGATCCCAGACAAACTTTTCGAGGTGTTCATAAATCACGCACGATGACCATGGCGGTGCAATTAGTAAGTTAGTGGTAATGGATTATGCTTTTGGGGGAGCGTATGCTACCTATAATTTTAGTTATCTACTATATTCGTGCCTGCTTTTCACTTCTTAGTATGTCTTTATTATACAACCATTTTTCTTATTTCTGTTAGGATGATAGGGGTGGGAGTTCATGAGATTTTGGGTTTACGGAATGTACTATTATGGATGAGGGGGGATTGGTTCGGGGGCCTGGTGCACAGATTTGCCTTTTGTTCGGTTTTTTTATTTGTTTTACTTTTTTGTTTTGCCTGGTTTTTCCTCGAGAACATGTTGTGTCCGGGTCTGACGGTTCTTTTTTTTTTGTACTTTTTCAGATATTCTTATGCTGTCCGACACGGTATGATAATCCATTGCGGTCGTTTTTTTTTGTCTTTTGTCATTTCTTTGCTTTCGTCAGGTATTTACAAGTAACTGAAATCCGGCTGCTAAATTAATAATGAAAGAGTTGTTTCTCAAACTTATTATACTCGTGATATTTTTTCGAGGGGTAAAGAGTGCCATACATACAATACATACATAGCCTACAACTTGGATGCACTATCTCGTCCTCTTCTATAGGCGATATCAGGCTCTCGGCTCTGGTACAGTAACTGACGGGAATATCAAGGTACTCTATATCGCATTATCAAGTAAGCGGCATATCCGCCGATTATGAAGAGTTGACGTGGGTGATCGAACTCCGAGGGAAGAAAAAAACGGGTTCACAGCCCATCACCCTCCGCCATACTTCGCAGGAAGCAAAGTGGCTCATCCGGAATGTGGAGCAGGGACCCTCGTACCTGCTTCACTTGCTTCACCCTTCTCATTCGCTCCAACCACAGTTACTACAGTGACACCTCAATTGGTAATCCTACTCCCAATTTCCTGACGTTTGTAAAAACGTCTTCTATTGTACATGGGCAAAAAATTGGCCGGAGCCTCAAGATTTTGGTGTTATGCAATAACAGTCGTTTTTACAAACGTCAGGCAATTGGGAGTAGCTTTCCCGCATGTTTCTATCACCTGCTTTGATAAAAGTCGCTGTGCGTAACCAACCAGCCAGCCCTACCTATTATATTATGGTCTACCGAGCGGAACTTCACTCACTCTGATATGATAAAGCAGGACGGCGCTAAAGTAGCACGAAATAGGCCTCTTCCTCTCCCCTCCACCGGACCTCTGGGCTGTATTGTATTTTAACGCTCATCTACTGTAGTTAGTTAGCTCGCCAGTTGTGGGCTATGTCACTTGAAACCTCCCTTTTCCCCTTCCTTTCTCCTATCATGCCTAGGGGGAATTATTATTATATATCTCCCACGCGTGCAGTATAGGGCCGTAGCCAAATTGGTATCATTAGTTCAAACCCGGGATGCGATACCTCTCGACATTACATACGTACAGCCGTACGCCGAAAGTTCTAGTACCCCAGCTAGTACGGTGACACAAAAGCACTATTACTACCGGTATACCAGCCAGGGTGCCAGAACCTTTGGCACACGGCTGTACTCACGCGGCCGGATTGAAGTCAGAAGGCCCTCTTTTCGATTAGCACATGTCTGGTGAAAACTAACCAGATATAGTAGAAACTTGCCAAACTCGCTATGCAGCCAAGGTTGCGGTGCATGCGATTTCCCCAAGTTTGGCGAGTTAATACCGTATACGGTTGGTTTTCACTTGATATACGCTAGTCCAAAAGAGGGCCGTCTGATTTCAATCCGGCCGCGTGAGTACAGTACAGTACATACAGAGATACATAGATACATACGGTACCCGATCATCGTACAAGTGAATCCCGTAAAATCTCGTATGACCACAATCTCTACTATTCAATAATTTCATTTGTAACTAATTACGAGAGCACCCGCCAATCCAGGCGCACAGTACGCGCTACCCAAGGGAGGTAAGCCAACCAACCGGCCCCTAATCCCCGTCTTTAGAGGCAAAACCCCCCAAGAAGGACTAGCATTTCCCTCACACCGCAAAGCCCGAGTGTGCTGCGTGTGTGTGTGTCGGATCTCATTAACTGGCATTCGCAATTCCGTTAATCTCTCAAGCGGGACCCATCGTGGGCCGATGCGCGGATCACGGAGATTAGAGGGACTGGCGGAGATAGCGAATCATCACACAAGATTCCGCAACACCGGTACTGAGTCGTCATCTACCCCAGAGGGGCAACCGTATTACTGTGTGGTTTAGTGTTTTTTTATATAAGATTACGTGCTCGCGATGTGGCTAAATCAATTGGATAGGCGTTAAGTGGGAAGTGGCGCAGGGAGTGAAATAAGGTTACCGGAAACCTATTCAAGGTGGAAGCGAAAGTTTATTCGATCTAATCTTGCGTAAAGCCCCACTCTTTCCTTCCTTCCTTAGTTTGCGCTTTTGGGTTTCGGCTTTGTAATAGTGCTATACAGTACCGGTGGCCTGGGTCTCTTGGTGCTTGTATTGGATTGTTACTGTGTTGAGGGATTGATTATATGATATGGGTCCGCTTTTGCGTGGTACGGTGCTATATGGTACCGGTACCGTATATCTAAGTTATAAGTGTTTCATATTGGAGGAGATGGTTTAAGCTATGATTTTATGTGGCTGTGAAAGACGGGGTATGCATCGTAAGGTACCGTACTGCACGAGTGCTGTAGTACTGGAGTGAGGTTGAGCTAATGCGAAGGGGGAATTAATAATATGCAATAACGTAAATTTATGGCCACGAGGAAGGAGAAAGAAAGGTACATACCTTACGGCACGGGCAATAGAATAAACCCCGTTTCTGTAAGGGCAGCAGCGTAGCACCAGATCCCAGCATGCCTTTATCCAATTTGTAGCTCATACCGGTATTCCACTAACTACTCGAGTATACAGCAGAAGCACACACAACTCAAGCTGAAAATCATCACACCACGGTAACCTAACGCGCCGGAAACAGGTCACGAAGCTTTTAGCTGAGGAGAGAATTGCCAAGTAACTATAGTAGTACTATATTTTTGACATTTGGAATAGGCCCTCATACCTGCATGCCATAAAAATATCCGTGCCTTGGCGCCAAGATGTCAAAATTTACACCTAAATTTGCCAATATTAGCGTCGAAGCTTGCGGATACTTTACGAATTGTCGAGGTCTCCAGCTTAAGTTATTCATAGTAACTATACAAGTAACCCAGATATCGTATTTACCCTTGAAGTTCGATATCTCCGTCAGCACAGGGCAGGCTTAGTTTGACAAACTGGCTGGATTGTGCACACCAGCCAATAAGAGCCGAGTCCTGAGGGCTAATCTTATGCCGTGTTAGGAAAGCGTTCTTAATACCTTTTGTCCCTGACTAGAGGCGCGCCGGAAATAGCCAATCTCAAGAGTAAATCCGGTATTCGCTGAAGTTGTTTTTTCGGGATCTGAGCATATCCCGGAGATATACAATACCCCTCCACAGCTGGAAAACATGATATGATAGCTACCTGGTTTAAAGAAAGAAAGGTGGCTGAGTTAGTGTATGGATACTAAGGCATGACGTTGACAGGTGGATAGAACGGTCGGGGGATGGTGGGGAGGGGAGGGCTGGTCTTCTGGGGGGCAAAATAAGCTTTGCTGGAACCCCTTGCAGAGGCCCTTGGCTTTTGATGCCCCGTTCGAGTGTGGGTGTTTGCGCGTTAGCGCCCCGTCCGCCCATTCGTCTCTTCCTCTTCTCTGGCAGCTGGCTGTCGGTGTCACCCTTCTAGAAGAGTTCCGGTGGAACAGTAGGATACCCGCACCAAGTATCACAACCGTATCGTGCCGTATCTTATGGAGCCAAAAGGCGGATAGGAAAGGAGTAATACAAATCTCAGCCCAATTCTGCAAACAAGATAAAATCCATAAGCTTGTACACAGTAGCCTTTGGGTTATCCGTTTGGAAGACTTTCTAGAAGGGATTAGTTATCACACTTTTGAGATTACCGACCGTTTTCCAGGAGTGATTGACGGTATGGGGGCGTACACTCACGTCACTGGCAAGCTGTGTATGATAGGGCTGCGATTTGTTGATTATGATGCAGTCGAAACCCGGGTTCTTTGTTACTGGGATACTGCGGTGGCGGTAAGTTAGAGTAGAGTAGGCTGGCGCTAGAGAGATAGTGTATGCGCGATATCTCGCTCGAATTACTACTCGTATCAGGTTTTGACATGCATAGCACAACAATGCTCGGTAGTGCTCCTACGATACCGCAGACACCATACGGGTAATCACCTCTACCCCCCCCTTTTCTTCAGCATATGTGGCTGTGAAGAAACATTTAATGAAAAGGACCTTCTTTCACAGTACCACAATATCACTGCGCTCGAACAAAATCGTACAATACTACACTGCATCGGCATGTCTATTCAAGCACACTGACGTCTAAGGGTAGATATGAGTGTGTTTGCAAGTGCAAGTACGGCCTGTCACACTACTCTTCTCTAACGGCTAGCATAACTCGCTTATGCAACTGCACGAGCAGAATACCGTACCATACTAGCGGGCGCGGAGAGACGAATCCCCCCGCCCAGCTATACTACTGTTCATGCGCACCGCCACTTTAGCTCCTCTCCGGCAGCACAACACCCATGGTTGTACAGAGCACGGTGCACTTCAATACCCGACCCGATTCATAATGCCGGTATCTGCCCGCTGCCGGTAGACTGCTCGCCGGAGTAGACGAAAGTAAAAAAAAATTAAAAGAGCAAAACTCAAGGAGATAGATACAGCAGGTAGATAAAATAAAATAAGACATAAAACATAAGAGGCATAAAACTCGAAACTCAAAAGACGCGAAGTCGCTTATACTATGCTCGGGTACTGACGGTACAGTTAAGGACTGGCCGTCCTGCCATACCGCACCATTCCTAGGATATCACTCGCTCACTACTCACCTAGATCTGAAGTGCCCTACCATACTACAATGCAATCTCGGAAAAAAACCAATGTTTGTGAATCCTTCCATATGTGTGATCGGCGTGGCGGGGAGGCGCAATAAAATTTATTCCCCTGCTGAAGGGGTCACCATACCATCCTGAGATATGAATGAATGAACGAATGGAAACTACTATGCCGTATTTCTGCACTTATCTGATGCATGCCTACGTTTTAAGTTTGGCCTTTACACACCGGGTGGTTGTGCGTACTGTGTATGAGCACGTGAGTGGGAGTACTCGCTGAGCTGATGAAAAGGAAGTTAACCCTTGTAAGATCATTATGATCACTCGGAGGTTTTTTTTATTATTTGCTTTTTTTATTATTTTTTTGAAAAAAAAATCGCCTGTTTCCTTTGTCTTCGTTTCGTGTCTCTCGGGTCAGGTACCGCGCGCACGGAGTTGAAGGAATGGGGTTTAGTCAACATGGCGGGGTAGGTGCAGTACGGTAGGCTGCCGGCGCGGTACTTGTGCTACGGTACCGTGCTGTGCGTGACCGACTCGCGGCCAAGGATCTATTATATCCTTTCCTTTTTATTGGCTTATCGTTGCTTTTGGGATCGGAAGCATATCATAGTATACCGGTGCTACTGTGGGCCCTATGATGGAATTGAAGGAATGGCGAGGGAAGTCCTTTTTTCTGACACCGGGGGATGGATGGATATAATAGATTCTCTGCATGATTCTCAGTAAGCGCTAGCTGAACAGTAAGTTTATGTGGGAAAGAAAAAAATAAGACGTCAATTTCGTTGGACCCTTCCGTAGCCTTGACCAGGGGAAAACTGCTGGATAGTAGTACAGGAAACTCTTGGAACTACTGTATCCGTGCCCTCTTGTACGAGGCGGATGTTTACTGAAAGTGTTTGGTTGAGCCCGTTTTGTCTCTTGATTGGTGTTTCTTTCTTTTTCTTTCTCCCATTGCCCTGCCTCTCGTTATAACTAGGCATCTATTACTAGAGCTAAAGAATCGTGACCAATCAGGCGTCACGCTATGCATAGGTTCTTATGTGCTTTGTGGGACTTGTCTTTTATCCCCCGAGATTAAGTGAATTCGTTCAGTGAGTGTGCAGGAAGGAAACGTGATGAAATGTTTAAAGATAGATAATTTAACTGGGGGCGGTATAACTAAAGTAAGGGGGAGGGGGGAAATCTTAAAGGCCGGTCTATAAGGGTGAGAAGCAGAAACTGAAACAACTTAAGGGAGAAGACAGACAGTATAAAAAAACAAGGACAAAAAACAAAAACACCTCTATCTAACTAAACTCTATCCCTTGAATCTTTAGAAACTCAAAAGAAACGATTTTGGCGTGACATTCGTTTACCTCAAAACGTACTCGTGCTCACGTAGGTATCTGCCCGAGCTGATTAGCGATTGTCTGATAGGGCAAATTAATGATACTTACTGGGTGAGATGGGCAGGCAGCGTGTACCCTTGCAATCTCTCCGCCGCTCTTAGAGCGTCAAGCGCAACTTCAAAGTGTGGCCGGGAGTCCCTCGTCGGGGAAACGTTTCCAAGAGATATACAAGCTTCAGCCTTCTATCCGCCAAAAAAACAAAAAACCAGTCAGCTATGCACCTTACAATGGGGAGCAGCAAATGGTCATCTCTGCTGATAGGGAGAGAGTGTATAACTTACAAGCTCTAAGAGCTTGCCGGTCAAGCAATGGTGCTTTTTGGCGTTCTCTTCGGATTGCTTGAACAAGCTTACGGCGGAGGCAAAGGCCACACGTGCTTGGTAGTAATTCTCTGTACCCCGTCTTCTGTCCGCAACTGAGTCTTCCTCATCGGATTCTTCAGAAGAAGCAATCTTGGCCACGAATTGCTGAGCATTCAGGAGCCACCATCGCCCGTGGCCTGTATCGGAGTAAACACATGTCCTGTGAAAAAGCTGGGATGGCAGCGATCAGGCGGAGGCCACTATTTCATACCTTCAAAAGCTCCAACGTGATCTGGATAGCTCTCCTTAATTCTGTTCCATTCTCTCACACACCAATTGGCTAGTCCCTCTATCCCGCCGTTGTCTGTATCAAAGTAGGCAAATTCTTGGACTTCATCGATGATCTGTAACCTCTCCTCAAGGCGCGCATTATCAAACATGACACCGCTTTGGTCGATATTGCTCACGTAGGAGTGGACAGTGCCGATGAAGTTTTGCCAGCTGTCAGGGTTTCTCTTGAGAGCCCTATTGACATTGACGATTTCTCTTACTGAATTAGTAAAGAGATCTTGGTGAGACATTGTTGTAGAAGCAGGATCTAAAAGATTGATATGAGGGGTGGATTGAGAGCTGCCCGTAGAGATCAGGGGAAGGTATATTTTGTTATCAGGGGATCTGAAGGGGGTAAAAACAGCTGCTTAGACTAAACGGCAGAAATATATTTCTCCAAGAGTGAAATTGAACCTGTGGAGACAGTGAAGTGAAAGACCGGAGAGTGTTGTTTGAATGGTGAATTCTCGGAGGGGAAGAAGGCCCATTATATAGCAGAAACAAACTCTATAGAGGGCCCTTTAGACCAATAACAATCAAAGCGTTGGGGAGTTTAGCTTGTCCCGAAGCCCTCGCCCCAATCTCTAAAACTGTACAGACAAAGACTAATTGAAACCTGAGGATAGAGGTAGAGTTACGAATGAGACCCCCCCCTGGCCCCAAGCTGAAAGCCGTTACCAAAAGCAGTAGACATGGGTGTATTTCTAGATACAGTAGTCTATCCCCCATCACGATCTAGCCCGCCACCGAGACCCACCGCAGACACCAAAATCATCCATATAGGCCATCGGGATATGACTCCAAGGGCATGCCTAGTTGGCCAAACCTTCCCTGAGCCCGGGCATGCTTCCCGTTAGCTGCAGGATGATAGCAAGTGTCGACGCTTGAGGTGCCACAACCTTGATGCAAGCCTGGCAGATAGTAATGTGCCATACGCCGTATCTAATGCCGTACAGGCCCGCCTATCCGGCTTCATGGAAGCATAAGCGAATGAGGCGCAATTGTAATTTGGAATGCACCGCAGAGAATTCTATGTCCCAGAACCAAGGAACAATGAGATCCGCGTTCGGAGGCTCAAGAGATACAGCGCACCATCCAGGACCAGCACTGTAAGCCCTAGCCACGAGGCTGGGGAGCCCATCAAAGTGATCCTAGAGACATACGTTGAACGGAAGTTAAGCGGTATCAGTGACTTTATTCTTGGTCTTTTTGTCTTGAATAAGGACTAGCAGCTACATTGGAATACCATAACTTGTTAGCACAAAAGTACTAGCGATATCTTGGGTCGAAACAGCTGCCCAGGGTAGCATATCTTGATGAAGCAGGGAAGTGGGGCAGACCTAGATTAAGCAAGATACTTTGACGGGCCTTATGGGGGTAAAGAGGTGAGATAGTGACTGCATCGTAGGTGAGAGGAGCATAATCGACAAATCACAAACAAAACATGAAAAATAACTAAATTGTTAAACATTCTGAAAGGTGCCGGAAGGTGCCGGAAGGACCTACGGGATAGGTCGCTAAAAGGAGGATTAGTTAGAGGACTGGAATGACTGAAGTATAGATGGCATGGATGACATAGTATGGTGCTGGCTGTGGGGCGTTATTGGAGCAAAATGGATCTCAGGCTGAAGTTGCTCAGAGTTGCTTACGTTGTCGGGGCAACTTGTCGTTTGCTGTGCTTTTGTCAGCGTCTACCGTTTTTCCCGAGGCATCCAACACGGCGAACGATGCACCAAAAATCTAGTGGCAAACATTAAATTTGGTATAATAAGGCTATTCGCCGTACCCTCTCCTGTTCGCTGTCCCCCCTACTATGGTACTTGCCTAATTTTGATACTCGAGTAAGAAGGCAAACATATTATCTCCTGCTTGGATGCCCTTCTTGTGCATTGAATGATCTAGATTATTCGGATGCCCTCAATTCTCCCCTTTCTTAGTGGATAGAATTTGGCTTGCTCCGCCACTGACCCCTCCCTTTTTTGAAGTTTGTAAAGTAAAATCATGCGGAAGCTAAAGGAAGCTTAGGTTTCAGAGCATATGACAATTGAAAGGCATCATGTTCGTTCGCTGCGGCAGGCGTGATGGAGTGTGTTTCTGGAGAGTTTGTCAAGGCCTCATTTTCTGGGCAAAACAGATACAGTATCATACGGCCTCGATATGGACTTAGCGATGCGGCATCGGCGGGGAGCTGGGTGCATTGGATTGTCTTTGTGTAATTATCCTATTCGACTGAGCCTCAAAGCCGGGGGACGAAGATGCGAGGACGCGAGTACCGTAAGCGAAAATGGCATGGCAATGTATTGGAAGCGGTAAAGCAAGTAAAGGGACGGTTTGGTTTCCACGAGAACTGTGGATAAAAGGTGAACCACCCACCCCCCGAAAGTTGGTCCGGGTCAGCTAAATTATCCGAGTAATTGGAGAGCGCTAGGGGAAATTGGATTTTGCTGATTCGGGGACCCAATAGGTTTGGTACCTGCTTCCTTGGGATGAGGTCCAAGGGAATCCTCGGTAGGGTAATTATGACAATGGATAAATATTTATTACCTGGTTTTTACCTATTGTACCAGCATCCGGGGAGAATTATGAGAAACCGCGGCTCTGTGCCCGTGGGGAAGTGACTTGTTGAGGCCATCTTTTTTGGCGTTGTCCATGTCTTCGTTGTTGCCGCCGCTCGTTATTCCTTTGTCGCGGCAGCTTTACCGTTCTCCTTCCTCCGTTCTCCGAGCCCCCTCCCCCAGACTTGAACTTGTAGGACCCCCGGGCCCTCGTATGTAGCACGTACAAAATACAAGGGGTTACGGGCCAAATTGGCCCTCTCTCTGTTCCTCTCTTTGATCGTGTGTCTCTGCTCTGTTTTCGTGTTCCCCCCGGCCAATCCACTCCAAGCCCCCGTTTCTTCCGCTAGGTCCCTCCACGATCGCCAACGGACATTCTGCTTGACGACACCAACGACACCAACAGCCAATCGCAAAACTGTCGGTCTGGAAGAGCTTGGGGCTTGCCCATGGTAGCTAGCAGCGGAAGTGACCATCTTACGGCTCTTACGATCTCCATGGAGTCGATCGTTTTCGCAAATTCGCCTCTTGCCGAGTACCTTGAAGGTGTGTGTTGAGAATTCAAACCGGTTCCCCCAGCATGCTTTGTTCTCGGGTTGCTTTGCTGACTGCGTTCGCATAAACAGGCAATGGTGAAAACGAAGCAGCCTGGGGCATAGAACCATTGAGCCCGGAGCCTGCAGAAAAGAGCCAGCCAATATTTGCTCCACCACTGACATCTATTACCAGCCATTTCAGGAAAAAAGGGCTGAAGCCCTTGAAGTTGAGCGATCCTGGTTGGAGCCGAAAGGCAAAGTTCTACGAGCTCTTTTCGGTATGTCGCCCTTTTAACCCCTAGGTTGATCTCCTTTGTTAGCCCCCGGAATTGCCAAGAATTGGTGACCGATTTTTTATTTTTTTATTTTTTATAGAGAGCTGTCGATTCGAGATTGAGCAGAAACGAAAATTCTAGATTCCTTGAGCGCTTTCGTTATATCATTGTCGCATCACAGCTTTTGAACGAACATGTAAATGTCTCCCATTACGATCGGAAGTCCGACTCGGACCCATTTTCTCCTGATGAGGGTGCGTCAACAGATATCTTTGGCCCACAATATGCGAAAAGCAGATATTGGGCCGGTAGCGGGGGTTGTGTTTTGGTTGTGTCTCTGCTGCTAGCGTGGGTATTGAGAGGTGGGAATGGGAGGAGCGGGATTAGCAAAGGCCGGGCGATAGCGGCCTTGTTGCTATCAATGATGGTAGCGATCTTCCTTTTTGCGCATGCGAGGCGTAGATGGCTGCGTTCTCTAAGAGCGAAAGCTATAGAGTTTGCAGCTTTGTTTGTAGAAAATAGCCAGACATTTGATGTTTTAGCGTCAAACGCCGTAACTCTTATCCAAGAGGTAGAGCTTGTTTCTAGAGGTTATAGACTGTGAGTTTCCATCCCTTTTATGAACATTGTTCTTATCAAACGCAAGCTTGATGTGCGAATTACCCCTGACAAATCATCCCAGTAGCACACCTTTACCCCCAATAACTCGATTAGAAAGGGATAGTCAGACTCGACGGTGTGCTCGATTACGACGTTCATTGCTTTCTGCGCTTGGCTTGGGAATATCACCGCATATCCGAGCTTGCATATCTCTCCGACATCTGACTCAGGAAATCGACCTCGAAAAGTACTACGATATATATGATATCCGCAGAGAAGATGTGCAAAACGTTGAGACTGAAATAGATAATGGAGAATTTGATGATATGGAGAGTCTTAAAGCGTTGAAAGCGTTGGTTCATCGACTTCATACCGTTAGGAGGATATTTTTGTGCTGTTTATTAGCTTTAGAAGCTGATGGGTGCCACGCCGATTACAACAAGTGGCGCGTTACTGTTGAGCAATTGAGGACCCTTGGGAACCTAATTGGGGAGCTGGGTAGTGGGGTTAAGCGTATACTTGGCGAAGAAGAACGTATACATATGTCCCCTGGCCTATGCGGTAACCATGCTATTGAACTAATCTGTTCTAGAATTCTTTGTGCCCCCAACCCCTAAATCACCGATATCTCCCGAGAATGAGCGCTATCGCGGGCAGCTTCGAAAGCTCAATTCCCTTTCCCAAGCTCTTAGGGGGCTTCAAGCTAAGATGCACGTTCTCCGAGAGGAATCAGATCGCACTTTGAAGGAATCTACAGATTTGGTTGATTTTGGCCCCGACCTACTCATTCACTACGACTCCATTGGCGCGGATCTGCACGCTCTTGTCAATGAATGGGAGGACGGGCGCTCCTTTCTTGCGATGACCCTTGACCGAAACGCCAGCTCACCACTCTCAAAATCCTCAGGTTCCGTCAGTGGAACAACCTTAGTGGGCGATACTCCCAGGAATTCCATATTGTCTGGAAGTGTTGACACTGGGTGGGCAGATGATGCGGGGCTCGGCTTATTCTCACCAACAACGGAGGATAGAGAACACCCTTCTGAAGACGAGCAAGTGTTTGAGGCTGTTGCTGAGCCTAGGCCCCGGAGTATAATGACACGGGATGAACGTATTCGCAAGGTCCAAGAGGAGAGGGTAAGAATCGCCGAACACAAGAAGGAAGCTGAAGCCGGATTGGCACTCCAGAGAGAATTACAAGCAGTGCTCGTCAATCGCCCTCCATCAAAAAGAAATACTGTAGCAAACCATAATTCCAGTACAGCCACCCGCTATCCTGGTTGACCCCTACAATCGCTCCGGACGTCTAATCCTTTCTCTGACTGTACTGTAATGGTTTTTCTTTCCTTCTACCTTGCTAGACCCTACGTACTTACGGATGTTTATTCTATCATTTTGATAGATTTACTTTTCATTTATCAAGCAGTGGCGGGCGTTTTAGGATATTATACTTGGGGTGTTACAATTAATGGCTGAGAATGCCAACGATCTGATGATAGAAATCAAACTATGCCCCTTCCTCCGTGCCACGTTGGGCCTTTGTCTTTATTGCTTTCCTGCTTTGTTATGGGCTACTCTGAATCGTTCTTCTGTGTCTATATTTGTATTCATAACTTCCCCATCTTTCGTGCTCTACTTTGCAGTTCTACAATTCGCTTTTCTCCCTCCTTCGGCTTCAAATTGTAAAATTTAGTCACTAATTCCTCTTTCAACCCCCTCCCCGAAACCTGGACGAAACAAACAAAACAGACCTATCTGCGTTATGCCCATCATTTCCTCCCCCACCGATACAGAAAGAGCCAAAACAAAAAAAATAAAACCCCTCCGTTCAGCAACGCGCTCGTCCGCTTTTCCTCGTGCATTAGTTTCATACTGTCATGCATCCGTAGAGGTGCTTCCGAAACCCGCCGTGAATGAGGGGTAAGATGAACTAAGCCAACCCGCAATTAACTGATTTGTCGGGCGAGTGATTTGTTGTGATTAGAAGCGGTTAAAGCGCATTGCTCTTGGTGAGGTTAGGGAGGGGTGTCAGCACGAGCAGTTTTGGGAGGGTTGCGGGGTTGCTCTTGGGGTGGGTTTTCCCCACGAGGTATTTCCGATGATTAGGAGAATGTGATATTCCGGGCAGTGGGATTTCGTTCTGGGACTGGATGATGCGGTATGGTTTTTCAGCCAGAGTGGGGGGGGTTCTGGTGGGGTCTTAGGTGGGGGATATGTCTGGATTTACGGCAGGTACCGGTGTATAGAAGACACCGTGGAATAGAGTTGGCCATTGCATCAAAAGGCAGTCCCGACCGACTGGTATGTTAATCGGGGTTTTCCGTGACCGTAGTTTTTGCGATGGGAGGGGCCGTCGCCGCGTATCTGCCAGGTTCGGCCCAATCAAAGTTTTTAGGCGTCCTTCACGCTTGCCATGGTGCTAGTATCACATAGAACTTACATTCCGAATTTGACGCCATCGCAATGACTTTTTTCTTTTTCTATAACGAAGCGATGGTATCCTCGCTGGTTCCTTGTAATTGGAGAGGAATAGTAGCTAATGCCTGAGTTGAGATTTGCCCCCCTTCTCTCGGCTTGTGATATCATAAAGTTGGTCTCTATCTGTACCATAGTTTTATCCTGAATGGAGAGGAAATTACGGCGTAGAGTATGCCTGAGTCATGAAGGTATTTACAGTATGCTGACTTTGATACCTACCATACCGGGGCAAAATCTCCATGGCTACTAGTACTGTAGCAAGAATGGGGGCTCCGAGGTACTGCCAGTAGCGGGCGTAAACCTACTGGGTCACCGATTCCTGTCCTATGAGCCGGCGGGTATCTAGAATACTCTTGCGAATTCTTAGCCATACGCCACCTATGCGAGTGCTGTGGCGCCCCGAGGTCAATTGAACTTTACGGATAGCATCTACGTGTCTAGTTAGAACGAGGTAATTTCGGGCTCGGAAAAGCATTGGACCTTACCGGTACTTGTATTACAGCTGTGGTTCAGGGTCAGACGCAGGGGCTAGGTTCTGGTGCTCCGCAGCTTGCGGTTTTGACATCCGTGGTGTCATACCGTACGGTATCTGTTGGTGGAGAATAGCAATTAGTAATCGGGTTGCCGAGATGATATTCAGTCGTGTTCCGAGGTGGTTTGTTGACGTCGGTTAGTAATCGGCATGATGGCTTTTTTGTCTGGTAATATGCAAGATGTGAGACTTTTCTGCCATACCACCATAGCCTAGGTAGTCTCTTGAACACTATGACCTAGAATTTGGGTTCTGGTGCTACGCAGTACACGACTGTTCACAAAGTTCTCAAAGGCCAACATGTATTTGTGGCAGTGCTGTGGCTGGTGAGAATGTACCGTTTCAACCAAAGATTGCTAGAAGAGGTACATTCTCCAGCCACAACACTGCCACCGATCTATGTTGGGGTATGAGAACTTTGTGAATAGTCTAGCCGGTTTACGCAGTTTTCCAGAGTTTTCCAGAGTTTTCCAGAAGCGCCCGAAGGCCTGGCGGTCACAATCGCTATCCCGAGTCCCATCAGCATGAAGTCCACCCAACATGCAGTCTAGAGGAAGCGGGTGGCACTGGCACAAGTCCCAGGCATACTGAACCCGAACATTTGAGTCCGAATTTAGTATAGGCGCACGGGTGTGCACAGACAATTCGCCATTACAAATTTTTGCCTCCTGTGTTCGGGTTCAATACTCGTAATGTCGAAGCGTTTTTAGAAAAGACTGCTATTGCATACCACCCAAATTGAAGAAAAAGTGCAAAATTTGGGTGGTATGCAATAGCAGTCTTTTCTAAAAACGCTTCGACACTACGAGTATGCCTGGGACGCCTAGGGGGAGACTGCGATGCCGCAAGTAAGAAAGCCTTTGAACACTAAATCAGAAGCTGAGGAAATACCGGTACCCCTGTACTTTTCTCCTCTCCGTATGCAGCATCAGCAAGTTTTAATGCGGGCTACCTATAGCCCGGTAAATCCTACCCCTTCGCAGACGTTACAACGGCATGATTAAAGCTGAGTTTTAGTCATTGCATTATTTGTTTATGGTGAATTACTCATAAGAGCTAGAGAGATGAGGAACCCCTGGAGGTAGGTTAGGGTGCCTCTTTTGGAAATTTAGATTACCTTATGCAATCGTACGGAATTCGATCTACTAACAACCTGGGAGAATTGACTAGAAACTGAGGCACTTCTGGTGTCGCGTATGCTAGAGAAACCTCAAGAATAAAGATCTGCATGATTGGGAGGGCTAACTCATCAACACTCCCTCGTCCGTGCAATCAGTCAGCCCGGCGTATAAATTTCCTGACAGAGATGAGATGCTGTGTTCGGCCATAGAACGATGAAAATTTCGCATCCCGTCCGCTCTGCTGATAACAAGCATCGTATCGACCGGTTAGTACTACAGTGGGTGACCATGTGGGAATCCCGGTTGCTGAACTCTTTTTTCTTGCTATTTGTTTTTTAGGTTCGTCTGCGTTCCTAGTAGGATAGAAGGGGTGAAGCTAAGAATTTTTGTAGTGTATTTTTTTGGCTGGATGGCTTGACCCTGTCTAATCGTGCACAGTGCGAAATGGGGGGAATCGATCATAAGTAATCACTCGTTAACACTGCCCGGCGAACGCCTCATGTCGAAGTTTTTCCCTTTCGCCCCCCCCATTTTTATGTAGCTGGGATTAGGGGTTACTGATGCAATGACTATTTACCCTAAATTCCTTCGTATCATACGCCTTCAAGTACTTGAACTTATCCCCTGCAGTGTTGATAATGCCGAATTTCCCTACATCGTGCTAAAGAGACACTAGTGAAATTAGGATATTTCTTTGATTGGCAGATTCAACCTCACAGAAGTGGAATGCTATCACATGAGTCCGGATGTTGGTTAGTAAATATCGACAGATGCATTACCTCACACCTACTAGCAGCATCACTCACATATTAGGTTTAGTGGGCCTGTTAATGGAAAAAGATCTGCATCATAAAATAACCTGAAACGCTTTTGATATCACTCGATTGACATTTCTAGAAACGTGCGAAACTAGTTTTTTTTTAGTTCGCATTTTAGCGCGATGTAGGGAAATTCGGCACTATCTACACTGCAGGGGATAGCGTTGCTAGCCCTTGATGTGCAAATAAAATGGAAAAACAACCTAAAAATTCCCTAAGATTGTGACGAATTCTCTCTAAAGGGTTGTTGGCCAGGTCATAGTCAAGATTTATGGCCTTCCCTATTAAATTTATCGTTCAATGTTGGTACCAGACCTCCGTCTTTCGTACTAAAAGCATGTGAAATCCTACGGCGGAAGAAGAAATGGGACAAAAGGGATTCACTTAACCCTTACATCAACTTTACACATCAGCTTCGTTGTGGTCGCCTCACAGCGTTTGCTAAGTTAATGTTTACTACTACTTTACTTGAAAATCTCGCAATTTTCTGAAGCTGGGGTAAGCGACATGATTTTTTCCAAAAGTAGGATATTACCACAACGCCCCATCTCACCACCCCTGGCGGGGCTCTCGTTGTAAATATGTCCGTACTCGTAATTTTTGACGTTTGTAAACACGATTGCTATTGCATATGGGCAAAAAATTGCCCGGGGCCTCAAGATTTTGGTGTTATGCAATAGCAGTCGTGTTTACAAACGTCGGAAAATTACGAGTATATGCTAGATGCTTCTTTTTGTCCTATTGTTTCTTCCCCATGCGAGTTGTTAGCTGCCTCAGGGGAGGGGTAGGGGGGGGGGTACTGTGGAAGAATCCATACTTTTCTGAGCCACCCGATTGCTTTCTCTTGTCATCGACTTTAACATTAGCGGAGGATACTTACCAATTTCAAATGTGTCCCGAGGGCCTGGTACCGAGGTGGGTATCAATCAGTGCCAAAGTGTCCGAATACTGCAGGAGGGGGGCAAATACTACTGTGGCAAAGATGCTCACTTGGGGCCCCAGGTTCCGGATTTATTTTTATTAAATTTTTATCTTCTGGCCTCTGAGGGGTTCTTGACACCTTCATTGCCACCGGAACTTGGAAATTCTTAGCTGTGGGCTGGGTTGATTATTTTTTACCAGTATTTTTTTCTAAACTAGATTAGATTTTGATTAAACCTTGATCATTACCCCCTACCCCGGGCATAATCCTAAAATTTGTTGCTCCAGTTTATAATTAGCAGTAGAAGTGTGTTAGTGAGATAGCTTTTCTATGGTCCCCTCTCCTATAATATCTGAGTGCGATCGTAAAGTAATTAAGAATCTTCCTTAATAGGTGTCTATCCTCTGGCATTCATACGCTCTCAATGCTGGATTCCCCATGCCGTCATAGATAGTTGTTCTGACATCTTGTGCCTAACGGCATGGGAGGTTAGCTCTAGTTTTGTTTCTCTTCATGCCCACTGCTGCCAGGCATCAGACATGAGGTGTTTGGTTTAGTTTTTTTGTTCTATGCCGTTTGGCCAGGACTGTCACCGGGGCTATATATATTAGCCAATAAAATGTAAACTTTCCCCACCGTAAGACAGTGTGCAATGCCTGGCTCTACCGCATTAACTAGTTATACCGGTATTCGGAATGGCGCTAACGCAAAAGATTGACATGCGGCTTAATTTTTGAGGGGCAAGCGAATATGGAAGAGAGCAAGTGATGGTTAGGGGACTGGTTAATCTTGGATAATATTCTGTGTTTATCATAACTTGATGGCTCATTGGGTCAAAATTTCATCTAGTACTCCAAGATCACTGGTAATGGTATTGTGCCTGCAGCTTAGAACCAACCCTGAGTGTTTGTATTATATTTTTTACGTTTTTACTTTACATCCCACTTTCTTAATCCCCATACCTCCGCTCTTCACCTTAACCTAGAATAGATTTCTTCTCTCTTTCGGTAGTTTCTGCACGAGCGAGTTCCAGAGTAAAGCCAATCTAGATAGCAACATGAGTGATCTCACCCTCCATGAGAAGAAACCTGGCTCTGATTTTCAGCCTCCAACGCATCATAAGATCCACAACCGTATACACCTCTAAGCTTCAAGAGTATAAGGATGCTAAGCAAACAGGAAATAGCCATCGAATAGCTAAGACCCAACTAAGGCTCTCACCGTAACAAGGAATGCAACCCAATACAAAGGAATGACATAGGAAAGAAACATAGCCGGCAAGGCCGTTGTGCACAACATACTCAAGTTTCCAACACAAATATGAAAAAGAGAGGCACCTGATTGCTGTGCACTAGATACACATTACTCGCTGACCTGACTTTCCATTAAGCGTGGAGCCCCGTTGCGTTAAAACGACTAAAAAGCTCATACTCCATTCTCTCCTCAGCTTTTGGGCCGGTCATGATCTCAGTCATGATATCCGAACCAGAGAAATCATGCTCCATATAAGGCTCTCCAAGGCCCTTCACATTGACAAGCACCGCTTGACGAAAATGCCAACGTAAAAGCTGATCGGTCGGTCGAAGTGGATTGTCGAGGAAGATCTGGTCAAGGTGACGACCAGCGATATTTTCATAGGTGGCCTCGGGTGCGAAACATACTATTTTGTAATTATCCTATGTAAATATTAGCAAAGAATTGCTGAGGATCAAGTTGCTCATACGTCCGGATTGATTGACACACCATAGCCATCAAAAAGTGCATGCATGTTTCTAGTGAGCAATATCCCATTCTGGACAGAGTGGATGGATCCGTCTGACTCGATGGCCGGTGGAACAGTGATCCAATGGCTATAGTTAAACTTGTCCCAGTGATCCTCATATGCCAAAGGGAAGATATGTGCGACTTCGAAGAAGCCCCATCCCCAATGGTCCGGTCGGAGTACAGGCAGGCCAGTTATAACGCATCGACGATCGCGCTCACGTACGGCATCACGAAACGATGCGATGCGAGGTCCCGAGTGCAACGAAAGGGCACGGAGTAGCGGAGCCTCTTCGGTGAGGGTGATGGAACCTGTTTGCAGTGAGTAAAGACCACCATAGGACAATTTCGCCTACATTGTCTTATCATGCTCTTTAATGGACAACGAAGAAAGCGGAGAAGAGATTTACCATTACTGACGATGAAGTAATTCCCCGGTTGAAGGGGCTTCTCATCCCTTTTAACCAGCTGCTCGTTGTTATCGTGTATATCGAAGGTATCGGTAAAAATGCAGATAATGCCCACCATACAGTAGAGGTTGGCATTGGTGATGCCTTCCGCAACCCAGAGGCCTCCGAGCAAAGTATCCCGGTGGTTGGAATCATAGATGAAGGTATCGCGCCCACCCGCACGATTAGCAGGTTGCATGTTTGACTATCTTGGTCGGTTAATATTTTAGTTCTTGTTGGGAATGGAAGGAATTTTTACTTACAGGGAGAAGGGAATGTTTTCGTTGGCCAAAGAGTGAATGTGTGAATCGACAAGGGTGTCTGGGAAATGCCAGATCAGAAGCAAAGTGGGAACAGAAAGATGCGACCATGCGGACAAAACCGCAAACCGGGTAACCCATCCTGAGTCCCAATCCGAACTAACACTAGCCCTAAATTCGTAGTACAGTATGATATCCCGCACCTCAGATGGAATATTCTTGGCTAATTATTCGGGAAACACAAAAGGCTGGACAGCAAAGATAACAACCCCGGACAGTCGCCCAAAAAAAAAACCTCAGCCAAATTATCGGAGACAAACGCAAAGTGAATTTTAGCTTGGAAGACTAAAGTTATTGTACCCTTGAGCACTGCGTATAGCTGTTCGGCCGCTCAAGCGGGGAGGAAAGAACATTAGGAGAGACAGACCACGGGGCAGGAGCGCGGGCCGGTTGTTTTGGTAACTGGCATATCCACAATGATACTGTTGTAGGCTAAGTTACATATACTTCGAAAAACAGGCATTCAAAGTTTGCCTCACACCGTCGGCAAACGGCAAGCCTCCCAACACCCATCTCCTATTTGCCCACCATATCCATTCCAACCCACTTAATTGCCAGCTGAGATTCTGGATTCCCTCCTTGGTATATAGATAGGCAAGAATAGAGCGTGGTGTAGAGTCGACTGAAGCCCAAGGAGGGCCGAGCAGCAAGCTAAACAACATAGAAGGGAATTTAAAAAAACAAAATACAAAAGTAAGTCTAAGAAACAATTTTTTCTTAAGACAGGAGTCGGGAAAAATACGAGAAAGACACTGGACCCAAATTACGATTGGTGGGAAGCAAAGCCAGGGCAAATTTCTTTTCAAAAAAAAAAAGAAGGGTAAAACCAGCAGAAAGAATATCGGTTCACCGAACTTCAAGGTGATAATGGAGATTGGCAAAGCTCATCTTGGAGCCTTGACATGCATCAATATACATTGTCTGTGATGCCAGCGCAAGATATTATCGAGAGGCCGCATATCATTGTCTAACCATGCTTGGGTAGGACGAAGAAGAGGTTTAATAAAATCCACGACCTGGGCAGTAAATAGAGAAATTTTGTATCGGTCCTGCACAAAATTTAGCTGTAATATCTGCAGAATAGAGTGAACCATACATCAGGATTAATTGAGATTTCAAACCGATCGAACAGGTAATGAGCATTCCGGGTAAAAAGGAGACCGTTCTGGGGAGAATTAATGGGGTGGTCTGATGGGCGAGGGGGGTCCGATGGGCGAGGGGGGAGATAGCGGGGGTCGCTGGCAAAATGTAGCATTCCCAGTAGCCTTTTAGTGCTAGAGGAAACACATGTCCAGCTTCAAAAATTCCCATTCCAAGATGTGGAGACCTAGCCCTTGAACCCGTGAGTACACAAGCTCGATCACGGTCACGAATCTCGGCACAAAAGGTTTTCGTCCAGAGGGTTCCTGACTGGGATGTAAGACGTCGTGGTTGTTTTGTTAACGGCGAATCGGGAGTTGGTGTCACGGACCCTATTTTGAGTAAGCAAAAGTGTATTAAAAGGGAAAGAATCTTACCATTTGTAACAAGATAGTATTCACCAGGGTCTAACGGGCTATCATCAGGTTCGATAATTTCTCTTCTTGCGTTTTCGACATGGTATGTTTGCGAAAACACACAGACAGTGCTTATCATCGAATAAAAATTCGAATGGGTGACGCGCGAGGTAGTTTCGAGACGGGCTAGTAACTTTTCCTGACAAGCGTAGACCTTTATAAGGTAGGGGTCAGGTGTGTTTTGCGTACTCCCGTCAGATGAGTTATCATTCCCATCTGCCGAAGACCCTGGGTCGCTCATACTTGTATCCGAGAAAAGTGTGAGAAATGAGAGTGCGTGTTATAATGGAAAACGTAGTGAAAAGAGTGGCGAGAGGCACCGAAGCTTAAAATAGAGGCTGCCCGGACTAGTGGAGGGAAGACGAAGCCAGCATGGGAGGTTTAGCTCTCAGATGGTGGTTCTTTAGCTAGCAAACAAACTTCCAAGTTACTCTTTAGCGTGACTGCACCACACACCCCCGTATCCCACGCGGCAGTAGGAAACTGGTTTACCGTATGGAAGAAATTCACTCTCGTTTTCTCCTCCATTTGCCAGTGCCCCGGACCCCCACCTTGAACCATCCCACACTAACTGAACCCATCTCCGAAACCTCAGCAGCCTCCCTCCTTCCTCTGAGCTCGACTGTGTTCTTCCATACTTCTCCAGTGGCGATGTCGATAATACCTGCAGGCGTGGCGCCCCGCTCCCCAGGCCCGGCCCTGACTACCTCACCCCCGTTGGGCTTTTCAGAGCACGTGTGAGTACGTGCAACCCCTATGGAAGACGGACTCGCACACGAGGACGTTGTGACCCATACGAAGATCTTGAGCGACAAGTGTGGGAAGGCTACTGATGAGATTAGAAAGATATGTTTCTTGCACCTCTTATCCTTTTTATTCTCTTGTTTCTCCGCAGGGAATCAGTAGAGTTCCGGGATAATAATGATCTCAGAAGGGTCGTTCCTTGATCCCTTTAATAAACAACTGCAGGGTCTGCTTTAACCACTATGCTATCTCATTCCTAGAGTTCCTTTCGCCGGTCCCCAGATCCTTGCAGGCGGACCTGATTTTTTACACACTGTCGAGTCTGATACAGTCTTGTCTTAGTGCTCACAATCCTGACTTTCTACGGTGTCCCTAGCATTCCTTGTCTCAGCACCTTATATGGCAATGGTGTCAAAAAGGTTAAACACAAGCTCAGACTCAGCTACTCGAATCGGGAGATTCTGAGAGGAGGTTCGTTTCATGAGGCTTTGGGGCATTCAAAAATAGGTTTTAGTGAAGCGGGCCAAAAGGAATACTCCGAGTCTCCGACCCTTCACAGCACCACTATATTAGAATATCCATCTACCTTAGGTAGTAAAGGAACTGCGGAGGGGTTGCTGTCATAGGTTATCACTCGCCGGCTGGGGTGGCTACAGTGTTGAAAATAGTCGAAGTAGGGGGAATGGTCGGAGGGGAGAGGAGGGCTTTGCGCAGCGGAGTGGAGTGGCTCAAGTCAAAGCATGGAGTTTGTATTAGGCGGTGAAGGGATTTGCGATTTTTTCCGTCAAGTATGTAGAAAGAGGGTTGAGGGAAAAGTTAAGAGCAGGAAGACTGAGGCGAGGAAAGGACAAGAAGGAAGGAAAAACAATTAGGAGAAAACTTTTCATGGCTTTCGCATCCCTCCACCAGTGAATAGCGGACCACTCTATTCTCCAGCTCTTTGTGCCTGAAAGAGGTCTTCACTTCCGCCTCACTCTAAGACCTCCGCTTAGCCCTTTTCTGTGGCGGTTCCGCTTCCTCGCTTTCGCCGGTTCCATGCGCAGAAACAACCTCTTCAGAATCATGCCTCTTAGCATATTGCCGAAAAACAGCGCTGTGCATGGTGGATACCAAACAGATACGAGAGCCAGACCATTTTCGTGTAAAATGAACAAATCTCTTCCCTCGTATGCCCGCAATGTATCCTTCCTGAAAAGTAAAGCGACGTTCTAAATCTGCAATACAGAACTCCCCGTTATCGAAGTTTCCGAAGGGTGAAATCATTGCCCATTCCATGTCACTGCAGTCTACATGTGGCTCGGTCCAGACATTGACTAAGCACGCACGCAGGGCAAAACATTCTGTATCAGACTTGCACCAAAGATCCTTATCGCCATCGTGTAGAGCTTGGGTTGCCTTCTGCATTTTATCACGTTCGGTCTTATCAGTCGCGCCCGGCGAGAACCCTTTCGGATAAGAGGTGTTGTGAAGAGAGGCGAACAGGTCGTGTTGATGGATGCGCAATTGAGCGCCAACTTTATTTGTATCCGCTGTGATCACTGGCCCCATTGATTCATGGCCTCTTTGCATCCAGACGCCCCAATGGAATACGCCATAACGTGATTCTGAGTTAGAGTAGAACATAGGATTATCAAGCAGCCATTGCTCGTAACTCCTATGTCTCTTGTTATTTGGGGCTTCGGGAGGTCGAACGAGGGCGTAGTTGATGATGTTTTCCCGAACTTGATCTTGAACTCTTTTTCCGACATCGGGACTGTAAAGCAGAGAATATGGATCAGAAAATAAAACAAAAAGCCGCTTAAAGTTGCAATCAAGAGCTAAATAGAAGGCCTGAGGAGGAATGTGGATTGGAAGATAGCACTCGCTTGTGGTTTGAATTTCCGAAGGCGTGAGGTTTTGGAGCTCTGAAAGTTTTGTCCGTGGACTGTGGGTATCGACATCGATTTTAAAAAAGATTTCCACTATATCACCTAAGGGGAAAATATATTATCAGCAATCACTCTCCTCAGAGCCATTAGCGGAAGTAAGAACTCGAATAATTAAACCTCGCACTAAAACATCCAAAATTCCCTCAGATACCGTAAGAACTCGAATAATTGGACCATGTGCTATGTATTCCGAAATTTCCTCCTCTGGAAAAGGGGCGAAAAACACACTAGAAATCTGCCCCGCCTGAGACAAAGAAAAAGGAAAAAAATATACCAGACCTTACTAAGAGAGGTAAGTTTAATCCTAGCACATGGTCCCAAGCCATCCAATGGGTTGACCCGGGTCGAAAATGGGCCAACCCAACCCAACCCAAACCCAACGAATCTTCAACCCACCCAACCCAACCCAAGGAAGCAAGACCCGGGTTTGCCCAACGAACCCGTTGGGTTATTGAAGAAATAGGAAGCTACTCTGGTTAAGAAAAATATGATTATATTAGGTATTATGAGTGTTAGATGCTTACAATAGTTCGGAACCAATGAGGGTGGGGGAGGCGAATAGAAGTAATAGATATTACAGAGTGAGGGAGGAAAGAATAACATCAGTGATAGAGTGTAATTAGAAACCAGAATACCAACTGCTGAGACTGAGTTGCTTGAATAGTTTCCGGATTGAAGGAATGGTAAAGAACTTGAAAATAGGCAATAAACAACAAATTGGAGCAATACCAGGCTTCCATATGAGCTTTAATGTAAATTTATTACAAGTCTGTGCATATAGTAGAGATAACAAGTTTAATGCTTAATAGTCAGCTCTGTGATCAGAAAATTTTAATCTCCCTTCTTGACTCTACATATTCATTCTGGGAGTTCTCACTAGAGCTCTTCTTAACTCGGTGTAATACCACAATGAGTGGTGCTGCAATTGTAGTGTAATGAAACGAGCTTGATACCAAAGTGCAGTATCTAGTGAGACAAAGTTCTGGAGGTTTAGACGAAGTTATGTAAAGAAACTTCTTACTATATCACAACTACCAGGTAGTTCCTATAGCTAGTAGAGATGTTTGGTGGTATTGAGCTAAAACTAAATGGATTCTTGAAGCGAACTGAAAAAGTCACTGTTCAACTAAGTATGTTGAAATCGCTGTCTCTCGAAGTCTGTTCTTTCTAAGTCTGGAGAATAGCAGGCTTTAAATGCACTTTGTGAGGCTATCCAGAGCTGACATGAACTATAACAATAAAGCTCTAGTAGCTGATAGCTTTGAAACATTATATTAAACATATAAAGTATTAACTGATACTTTAAAACCAAATCTAAAACAATCTGAATCAAGTTGATACTTAGAACCTAAATCTCAGTAACTGGCACCGGTTATATCCACAGTAAAGCAGCATGAGAACTATTATTTTTACAAACTCAAGGGACCTATTCCAAAAGAGGTGCCCATTCTTAGTACAGAGACATGAGTACTGTATGCCAATGCCCTACATCTATGGAGAGGCAAGGCTACTGTTTGTGCCAAAAAAGCTTTTGAAGATTGACAACCAACAACACCACCCTAAGGCTCAGTTGTCACCAGAGATTGTACACTATACCACTTTCCTATTCTCTGATTATTGACACTACCATATTAACTTGAATAAGAGAGTGTTGTACTACTATGTTGATTTATAGCCTGGTATGAGTTGTGTGAGCTGAATAATACGAAATGTGAAGAAAAGCATCTGAGGGGTTAGGAAGGCTCTTCAATTCTCATACAGTGGAGGAAGGCTTTAACTGGACCCTTCGGCTTTGCAAAATGAATGTCGTCGGTATTTTAGTTTAATCCTTTCTTCATATTATCATTTCTCTTATTGCACAGACTGCTCACCTCATTTTGACTTCTATAAGGTGATATTGAATCTTAAAATGACCTACTAGTACACTATTCTCTTATTCAAGTTAATACAGTAATAGCAAAGAAAAAGATCATTTGCCCAAATAGTAGTAAGAAGAAAAAACTTTTGATTCTCTTTCTATTTATTTATTTACTTATTTATTTACCTATTTATTTACTTGGTAATTTTAAAAAGTATCCAGATACCTTGGCAATAATTGGTATATGTCTTGGCATCATAGTGTTCAGATGATTTAAAACTTAGCAAATAGACAGAACTGGACTAAGAAGCACTGGCAGATCAGATGGGGGAGGAGAATTAGTCAAAATATACCATTAAGATAGTAAGATAGAAACTCTAATCGATGGATAGTAGTAAGAAGATGAGATTTAAAGAGTATTACTGATAGGATACTATTTCAGATTTCCTTCTTTTTTGAGCTAAATTCAGGGGATTTATGTTGTTGAACTGTTTGCAAAGTTTTATATACAAAGTGATGCACTTCTGACTTGGAACCACTGCTAGATCCAGTACGTTATGACAAAACTTCCAAGTATTCTATGAGAATCTTGGTACAAGGGGTAGTCAGACAGAACTGCTTAAGTATTACAATCCTCTTCCCTACGGGTGATACTTGCAGCAGGTAACTACTACTCTTAATAGTCATACCTCTGCTCTTCTCTTCACACGTACTATGACAGGTAAGTATACAGACTCCTGTTGTGTACGATGAATTGCTAAGCTTGTGAGAGACACTATAGTCTCAGGCCCGATAGTGTAAGGTATAAAGATATGATATTGAAAGAATAGTGTAGGAAATAACTTAGATGGTTGGGTGCAGAACTGTTAACAAAGAGAGTTTTTTTGTTTTGTTTTTATATCATATTTTCATTAGATTGCCATAGGCCGAAGGGCGAGGGATTTAGGTACAAAGAAAGTGCATGCAATCAGCAAAAAAAATTCTCCCTCATGTATTACCTACATATTTCCCTATATCTGCTAGTAATACCACCTCCCCCGGTCCCTCCTGTCCCATATACATTTACCGCCTTTCCTAAATACCCAACAGGCCTTCTGAAAGCCCCATACATGCCTTAGGCATCATTTATCGTCCTCTTTTGCAGGTGGCCCCTAGCTTGCTCCACTAGTGAGGAGGTCTCGCTTAACTGACCCCTGTTTTTTTTTGCATTTCCATCCAGGCCATTTTGGCTGTTGTGTGTCCGCTTTGTACCTGTGCGGTCCGGAACAACCTTGCCTGTCTCAGCGCCCATCACGCCCTTAGCGCTCTCCCTTCCCCTTGATTTCTCCGTTATGGATTTCGTCCCCCTGGGGACGTTCTTCACGTCATAACATGCACTCTCTACCCCTGGTGCGCGTCCGGAACAACCTCGTCTCTCTCAGCGTCCCATATCGCACTTTGCTCTCTCTCTCTTCCCTTGATTTCTCCGTTATGGATTTCGTCCCCTCGGGGACGTTCTTCAGGTCATAACATCTACTCTCTACCCTGTACCGGCCCCACACACCCTTCTGTTTCCAAAGTATGCGTGCCAAATCTGTTTTATTTCACTGAAGCCCGTATCTTTTGTGCCTCCTCTCGTCCTTCTCCTGACATTCATGATTCGCTTTGCCTTTCTGTACCACTCCTATTTGTCGCCTCGGTTAGTTCACATCGATATCCTTAGGTGTCTCAAAATGCACCGCTACGTCCCTTCATACATTTTTTGTTTCTTTCTTTCTACTGTAAAGTTTTCAATAAATTCTATTAAATGTTTCTAAATCAATCCTACTATTTACATACCAGCGGTTGTTATCCGTACCAGTAGTCTCGGTACTAAATGCGCCATGCCCATGATCCGTTTGATACTAACGACTATCTCGGTTGTTCCGTTTGGGCCTTTCCCGTCCCAAAGTAACGGTAACAAGTCCGTTATATCGCTGAGCTTCCCTGAGTTCTCAACATATAGTCTATCTACTAATACCAGTCTATCTACTAAACCCGTTCTTGGGTCTCGAACTTTCATTATCGAAACCAAGCGGGCGGATAACAGCCTTTTAGTGCTCCATAAATACTTCTATTACCGAATCCACCCATACCCAATCATTCCTGCTCTGCCCTGTTGACCTCCAAGCTGGGTTCCGGTACACCGAAGAAGGTGCCAAGTGACCTCTCTCTCGTCCTGAAAGTTCTCTACCGGGACACGTAAAAGCCGACATATCTCAACTGGAAACTGTTTAACCGAATCCACATCAAAATGTTGGCTCACAGACGACTTCCGTCGATAATAATCGATTAAAAGTCCGGAAAATTTCTCAAACTCTGGTAGAGCTGGGAAATGGTTTCCACGGTTGGTGTGAAACCCATTGGTTGTTTAGTTACTGAACCGACTTGCCGTTTGTGCTGTTTGTCGCATACTTCGTCTCGAATCGGACGCGATAGATCCGCTTGGATATTCATTTCATGAATTTTGAAGCTGTCAAGTCTAGAATATGATCGTAGTATTTGTTGGCTTGCATCGTTTTTATTTGACCGCTGATAGCCCTCCTTGATCATTGTTTTGTGACTTGTTTCACCCGACTCGGTAGAATACATTTGAATGTTCCCAAAGCGCCGTATATGGTCCCGAAGTGACTCAACAGATGTATCTTAACAAAGTTAAAGTCTACATCCTCATCATATATATCTGCAATAATTCCATCTAAATCGCGACGTTGCTCGTCCGCAATGCGACGTCTTTTGGCAAATGTAGCCCCAAAAGGCGGTGTTGATTAAGTACTTCACTATGCTCACCTCGAATTCTGGCTGTGACCTCTCTCACTTTCCTGGCAGTGGACTTATCCTTTCGGTACTCCTTAAAAATGACTTTGTGATCATGAAAGGCCTTAAGGAACTGTTCGAGGTATTGAATCGTCTCATCGGTATGGCTTGTATATTGTGACATTAGAGTAAAGTCGACAATCGACCGGACACAGGTTAGAGCTTTGGTGAATATGGGACGTTCTGCGGCACTCGGACGACGTAGGGAGGCTGCAAAACATGGTAGTATCACTTTAACCAGATTCTTCATCTCTTTTCCGGTCCACTGAGAGATCCGACTGTACTCTTTGTTCGGCGGAATAGCCAGGATAAAATCTAAACTCTTCCAGATAGCATCGAATGCTTGTAGCCGTTTGTATTTCTTTAGAAATCCGATAACCCATTTCATAAGGTGTGTTTCGAATATTCCAGGTACACGACATGGAGAATATCTGGTTTGGGCAGGTCGGATTGCTGAATGTTCGGAAGCCCCAAAAGACGCTAGGAAGCAATTTGAAACCACAATCTGTTAGTTGTTGCTTGGCCTGCTGGTCGTTTTCACAGTATTTGTTGAAGAGATGTTGGGATTTCCTATAATCTCTCTGGCTGCAGAACGTCTCAAATGGGACCCTAGCTGTTCTGGTCGAACGTCACAGACAGCGCACTGATTTTGTTGAATACCGTGCAATGTTACATTTTCCAAGTGATCCGCAATCCACGCCGAGAGGCGTAAGAAACACAATCGGACCTTTCCATCGGCACATTCAACCTCAAGTCCGGAGTTCCCTAGTGCAACAATTGGGCAAAGATCGCTTCCATCAAATCACAAAGAATCTCATTGTTGACCTGCCTTTGCGTGCATCTCTTGCTGCTACGCCCAGCATCTTTGGGGGACGGGCAAAAGCGCCAAAAGAACGGTTGCATGTTTCGAGGGTTTATTCCGTGTACTCGATAGGATATTTCCAATTGTCATGTAGATTGGCCAGGCTTTCTTATCTCCGAGAAATTGGTCAAACAAGTAACGTCTGAGGAACATATGATTGGTACGAGTGTTGCTCCATCCGGTAATTCATCCTTTGCTGGCTGTTAATTTTGTGTCCTAGTAAACGGTATGGAAGCGCGTGGAACGTCGTATTTGAACCTACCTGTGTCTCCCACCACCAATCAGCGGTATGCATCTCCGAATAAACTCTCTGAGGTGGTTCTTCGCTATTCCATTCCTTCACAGGGGCGTAAACTAAATCTTGAGCAAAACATCTTTGACCAAGTAAATATTTAGCACAATCAATAGGATTGCGGAAAAAGAATTTCTGTGTTACGGAAGCTTCGTCTGGTCCTTCCTCGTCGAAATTTCCTACTTTCGGTTAAATAGGACGTTGTAGGGTCATTTACTTACAGCTTCGCTAAACGATACAAACCCCTCTTTCCAGCTCTTCATTCCCATACCTGATTCCAACTGATCAACGGCATCAAGGAGCCGATAAGCAGAGTTAATATTACTACCCTCAGGCCCCAAGTCCTTCTTGAAATATCTATCCATGTGATCCTTTGGTACCTTTGCTTCGATAAACCACCGAGCAAGCTCAAAGTCCTTCTTGCTTCTGAATGGTGACCATATCTCATCTTCAGATCTTTCGGGCTGTACAACGTCCCGTAGTGACCTTCCCGCAGTGGGGTGCGTCGTCGGTATCGGTAGTCCAACCAATGGTGTGCTTTCCTCAGTGTCTGAATAATTAAGACTTTCCACGTCCGAATCGGCAGCGTTTACTAGAGATCGAACTCATTTGCTTCAATATTCGTTTCAGCCGTACTAAATTCTTCCCCGAGTAGATTGGAGGTTAGGTCAGAGTCGGCAGGCTGGGGGATTCGTGCATGCCGTTCTTCTCCAAATAGGCTGTACAAAGTCAAAATGCGCTGTTTCCATATGCTTCCGGTACCAGGTACTTGACTTGTATTTTCTTCTGCAGTACGGGCATTGAACTCTTGTACCATTCTACAAGAAATTAGATTTGATACACAGCACAAAAGAGACGCGAAAATCAAACTTACTTTTCAAGACTGATCTCACTGTGCTTGAACGCGTGTGGTAATTGAATAACTAGTTCTTGACCGGAACTGTGCTATAGATAGATGTTATTGTACGCAAAAAGGTGCAAATAGGACGAAATTCGTCGTCAACGGTCTGTTCAGTAAATTCGAGATATTTCAAGGATAGAAAAAATATGAGAACTTGAAAAACTTTCAAGGTGTGTTGTGTGGCCTGTTTGTAATTCAAAGGCCAACTGTTCGGGTCGGTCTCACCTTCCCTGAGCAGGATTGTACTAGTACTCGTACTTGAATGACGTTCTGCGGCTCAAAACTCCCTTTTCACATTAGCTTTGAGACTAAATCCAGGTAGGGCGTTGGAGGTCCTGCGGGCATGAACATGAACGACGGCCCAGGGCCATGACAGACTCCTACAAATCTCGAGAAGACCTTACTTAACACTTATATCTACGATTACTTTTTAAAAAATGATAAGCAACGTGAATTGTACCCTAAACCTCAGGTGTGCTTTATTCGGCGTATTGTAGACTTTGAGAGGGCCAAACCTAATGGCAAGCGCTCATCTACCATACCCTAATATTCCTTATCCGAACCCACATCAAGAAAGCAGGGGTAGTCACAAGCCTGCCTATTACATCGTTGTACCTTAAAGCACTCTTGAAAAGCTTGTTCATGTTTGTTCAACCCACCTTTTCAAGTGTACAAGCTTACCTTGTTACATGTTTGCCTCACAGCAACTGTACATCTGTACTTTTTTGTACAGGCAAGAAGGACGTTCTACGTTCAAGTTGGGACGTTTAACAGTCTCTTTCAGACTGGTCTGAGTTGTTAGAACTCTTGATACTATGACAAACAGCTTGAATAGTACGCTCTTCCTTATATAAACCCCTCGCTACCCCGGATTTTCCTTCCCACTCCTTCATTACCTTCTAATCAATCTACAGCTTCTCATCGTCCTTCTTAGTCCTCCAAAAGCAACTTTTCCCTTCACAACATATGTTATATATAAACGAGAACTGTTTTCCGCGATCATACAGTCTCACTCACATTTCACACCAACTATACCGGTAAGTCTCGTCCACGTTCCTAACGTCCGAAATGAGCCGTTCTCAGGCCTTTCGTAGGCTATACTGATTGATATCCATAGAATACCGGTAACTTACTGTTAATTGAAGCGAAGCTTTTCGATCGCTTCTACCTCCTAAAGTAAGTTTGTGCCACAATTCGTCTCTTTCCTTCCTTCCTCGGCCTCCTAGAGATACCAACCCGAGGCCTGGTATTTCTCACTTCCTTCTGGGGCACGATGAAGGGCTGCGTAAGTTCTTGAATGCACTTCTGCACGGGTCGTACAAGCTCTTCTAAAGCCTTAATGTGAAATGATAGCTGACCACTATTCTCTAGATAACTAGCGGCTCCCCGTTTTCACTTGTATCCATCCCTATAGTGGTCTTCTCTTTTCTCATTTGCCCTTTCCCAAGATGGAATGATTACTGATCGCTATTTGCTAATTTCTTTGGGATTTCCCGTCTTCTTCTGCACGCCAAGAACATCCTCGCCTAATTCAGGTTAGTTTCTACGCGTCCCGTTTAGTCTTTTTTACAGAGAATTAATTGGTTAATAGCATGCCTCCGATTCGTGGTCGTGGTCGTGTCACCACTGCCATCTTCTGGACTGAGCTCAACCTCACTGGTGAGAGAGAACCATGGAAGGGAGGAGATACCTGCGCCGTTCGCAGATATTCTCCAGAAGTGCAAGAGAGGAATATCACCTCTCGCACGCAGGCCGGTGATACTTTGTGGAATGAAGTTAGACGGAGACCGTCACACACATTACCCTCAGAGGCTTCCGAGCCAAATTCAATCCCCCAGAACGGCCAACATTGGGCGTTTCACATTGCTCTATGCTCTCATCATGGACGTCCTGAAGAAGGCAGCTGACTCTCGTAGGAATGCCAGACTTAATTCCGATGCCGAGGAAGAGGGGTGAGATGGGGCGCTGGCGGTGCATCTGGATCCAGATTGAGAGACGAAAAGGCCGTTGCTGGTCCCCAACCGACCTTACGAGGAGAAACCAGTACAATAATATTCATTACGACCACAGGTCGAGCCTGAGCAGGCTGCCAGCCCCTATGGATAAACCGTGGTAATAACGCTATACCAAACAAGAGTTGGCTGGAGGTTCTCAGGCACTACACTTTACAGGAGCTCAGCGAAGCTGCCTGTGGGTATGTCGAGTATGGCGAGCATGCCCGGCAGTTCATTGGAATTCTCCGTCACATTCTAAGGCCTGAATGTCACTCCCGATAACGCCGACCAGATTGAGTTGATCGATGATGATCAGGTCAAGCCTGGCTTCGTCTCTCCCAGTGCTGCACCCTTACTGTCACCTGCTTCCTCCACCGAGCAGCTGTTCCCCTCCTGATGGTGGGGACCCTGTTCGTCCCAATACACCTCTTGTGGGCACAGCTGGAACTATCTCTTCCCCGGCCAATTCGACGTTGCTGATTTCTACACTCAGTCAGAATCTGACTCGATGAGGAGGACGATGTGGAGCGCCATACAAGGCAGAGAAGGGCTTTTCTAGGTCCCACAACGGCTGGCAGAGGACAATTCTGAGTGATGATCGTAGGGTTATTAGATTCCAGACCCACTCCTGGAACTGATTTTGCGCGCTGAGTGAGGCAGGAGCTGGCTATATAAGCCGATATGCAGGACAAGATGCTCTAATGGTGGCTCTTCCCCCGGGGATCCCACCTCCCGGGTGTGAGGTGTCTGTACATGACACTATTGAAGAAGACGCTAATGATAACGGTGGGGGTAATGGGGGTGATGAGGGCCATGGGGGCAATGCCTAGGGTTTGTTTGCGCCGGGCAGAGTCTTCTTTGGGCTTTTGGGTGGTTTTTTCTGTTGTTTCGCTGGCTTTCTTAGGTTTTGCTTTTATTTCTATTCATGGGTTTGGCACCGGGAGGGGTTGTGGCTTGTTTGTGCTGGGAAGTGTCATCTTGGGGCGTTTGAGTGAGCTCTCTTTCTTTTACGGGTTTTTTCTTACTTTATTTTACTCTCGTTTCTATCTATTTCTTGGGTTTTCTGGGACTCATTTTGTGCTGGGCTGCATCTTCTTTCAGCCTTGGGTAATTGTTCTTTAGCTTTACCAGCTTTGCTTCTTTGCTTCTGCTTTGCTTCTATCTATTAATCGTTGTCTTAATCCTGTTTGCGCACTCATGTGGCTTTCCTATATTTTACCCTGTAGTCTTAGATTTTAATGTTTTTAGTATTCTTTTTATTTTTAGAATTAGTTGAGTGCAATAGAAAGCTTTTCTGGGATGCTAAACGTCCCTTTTATCCTTTATCCAATCATAGTATGTATAATTCAATCTTTTGAAATAATAAGTTATATTCATCCAAGCCCTGCATATGATATCCTGTCCCAGCAATCCCGAATAGACAGTCTCTATTCAGCTCAGAGCTATGCGGGCACGCAGCCTTTGAGACATTCGGAGGCCAAATGGCTGTACGATAGTCCGAGCCCATGTCAATGATTCTCACGCACCTTGGGTCATAGCTAGGAGTCTCTTTAGTAACAATAACACAAAGCTTGTTTGTCCACAATTTAGCGCTGTTCGTCCCCAATATGACCCCATGAGTTCAATTCTAGTCAGAGCTGTTATCTCTACATCTAATTCCTTTTTCTCCTCTAGTTCATTCATATAAACGTGCAATCATGAATAGAAATATGAGCAGAGGTCAGTCACTCCTCCTGGAGGCCAATGTGAGCTCTCCCAAAACTTAAATATCCCATTCTTGACCAGAGTAGTAGGACTAGCCCTCAGAGCCTAGGCATCATCGTCCTGACCTCCAGTAGCCTTCACGGATATTTCAATGCCAGTACCAGAAACACAATGATGAGTTTATTTTGAGGAAGAGGAACCTAGGGATGTTGACGATGATGACATTACTCCTAGACGTCGCCGATGGGACGAACAACGTCCTCCTGAACTACACCTGCAGCCAGTTCAATGGAGAGTCAGGAGCCGGTTAAGATATATAAACAAATCTCATAATTTTTTCAATTGACATCCTTATAAGAAAGAGCAAGGAGACACCTCAACGCCGGTTCTAAATGGCCCTTCACAGCGGGTTATAAATGGGCCTTCGCAGGGGCTGGCATCATAAGAACAGGCAGTACAATTACATTCCGGCCATCTCAGAGATGATTCATCACAATTCCCACTAAATATTCCTGATACGCCTGAAGAGGAAGAAATTATGCTGTCCCATTCACGACATAGTATAGATAATGCAGATTTCCCGAGTCTAATATCGGGACCCCTATCATACTTTCGGCAAAAAGCAATACATTGCAGGGTGAGGCAAGGATAATGTTTCAGAACGGTGCAAATATGGTCTGGTATCATACGTGGTTAGTTAATCCCTTTGTAATGCCTGCCGAAAACGATACGCTTCTGGACGGTTATTGGGTAAAGGCATCTAGAAGGTTAGGTTGGGGAAATAGGGTAATGGAAAGGCGGGCAATAACTTTTGTAAGTCCTTTAATTGAGGAAGAACGTCCTATTGGAGACCGATCACGGCTAATAAGATATATTTAGTTGAAATCGACGCAGTCTAGTGGAATGTGACATCTAGTTTCAGAGAGCAAGAATATGATTGAGGACCTATGTGATGTCTCGCAAAAACCACCAGCTGAAAATAAAGGCGTGAGTTTTATCTATTTGCTCGAAAATGATCAGTTTACATGCCACCCAAGTAAACAACAAGTTAGTAAACTCAGATCGTCCCCGGTGAGACGAGATAAGGCTTACCCAGATAGGACTGTGGTTGGTACTTTTCTGCCTCAGAGATAGCAAAACTATTGTTTCATAAGTGGTACTAGAGTTCGAGAATCCGAGGGAGAACCTATAAATCGTTGCTTAATCGTACTAATGACGTCCTGATATGCCTTACCAGGGCATGTCTATATCATTCTCTGAAGGTTTAGAGTTAAAGAACATTTGTTCAACCTCCAGATTTTTCCGCTCTGATAGCACAAAGTTAGTATTGACTCGTTTCAAGGTTCAAATATGCCGTTGTAAAGCCTATCGTACTTACTAGAAAATGTCAATGTCTATCTTTGATAGCTTGCTACCTGGCAAAGACTGCCGCCACTAGTATGAGATAAACTCGTTGAAGATACAAAAAAACTTATTAAGAAAATGCTGCGGGAGGATGGATTGATACCGGATAAGAAGTCTCGTGCCCCACCGGAGGACAGAGAAGCCGCAGGATATTTTGATTTGCAGATTTCAGGCGATGAGTAAACTGAGATGGAGGACGATCATTCAGATCCTGAAGCGGGGGAGGCAGTTGTGGCTCCCAAAAAGGAGTTGAATAAGGATGTGTAAAATCCTATTTGGGACAAATATAGATTTAAATTAAATAAACAAATAAAAGAGTTTATTATTATTATTATTATTATTATTATTATTATTTTGAATATGCCACCTTGAGTTAGACTTCAACCCAGTTTGTGAAAAAAGACATCAGAGGATAGTCGCTTGGGGCCGAGGGAAAGTCTCAAAGAGCCATCAAGAATGCAAGAAGGCGAGAAAAGTTAAGGAATAAGCCAGCGCAAGGTCACGCATTATTAAATAATCGACAGTCCTTATCGTAACAGCGACGAATAGCGTCCGCTTAGATATTTTATACACGGAGCAATTATTGGGGCTGGATTAGGTCATGGGGCAATGGCAAGGAGAAAGGGGAGAAATAAGGAAGATTTAGGAAAACAGAAGAACTACGGAGAACGGTGCATTGCGGACCTTCGGAGTCAGAAAGAGTTTGTCCATAGGAAATTCCCAACAGGATGTGTGGATCAACAAAGGAACAATGCTTGGTACGAGAGGTCATTCCGGATGAAATAGAGGGAAAAGGGTTAAAGCTGGAATGAATCAGCCAACAGCATGTTTGGGCTGTTGGGAAGCATGATTGAGTCGTGAGGCGAAAATTCTCAACGGAACCATTCCTGGCGCGAGAGGTAATGCCGGATAAACTAAAGTAGAAGAATCAAGCGCGAATGGACCGTGCAATGGCTCAAAGAGGACGAAGTGCCTTCAGAAATCGTTGCATGACAACGAAATTACCGACGCAAAAAAAAGAGCACCGTAACACCGGATTTATTCCGGAGTTATGGGGCATGCACAAGAGATACAATAACCTGAGATTTATAATTTGGCCCCCCATCCCCCCTATGCCTCATGAGGCATGGGTGTAAAATGTGAACTTTTGCTCATGTCCAGCACGAGCTATGGCATAAATAAAACCTTCTCTTAGTTTATCTTTTCATCAAGGCGGTGGAAAACTGTGAGCTGAAACCCTGGTCTAAAAACCCGCTGCAGGCGACCGAGAGCTGAAGCCACTAACATAAAGTATAAAAGAAACCCAAAAAATAAAACGCTAGGGAAAACCAAACCCCAAACCAACAGTGAACTAAATCCAAATACCAAAACTATTTATTCCCAAATGGAAAAAAGGACAGGGCCACACTTGAGGGAAGGTAACTTCCAGGGTCTATATAGGCACAGCGCCAGAGCTAGGAATAAAGTATGTGGCAGAAGTGAAGCGAGGCCCTGCAGACGAACTTCAGGAAAATGTCTACGGCCCTCCTAGTCCATCCTGGGGCTCCCTGGTACACCCTGGTCCTCATGTTTAGTAAAACTTTCAAAAGTATAGTTCCAAGTGGATTGGTGTAGACCATGTTGACCACGGGGACCAAAACCCCCCTTGGTGGACCAGGAGCATTCAGGACCTCCCTGAACTTGCATAAAATAGTTTTCTAATGAAGGCTAAGTGCGGAGAGTGGTAACCAAGGTACTATAGGAAGAGGGTGGTAGCACAGTGCCAGGGAAGAAGCTGTGACAGAGCGACTGGACCAATTGCAGAGTGGGCGTGAAGGGAGAGGGACGAGAGGATTCTGAGTGAGGAAGGAGGAAGAGGACAACTAGGCCCAACACAGTGATAAAGGAGCTGAGGACTACCAAGAGGTTACAATTTTTCGCGATGCGACTGTACTGACAGAAGGGCTCAGGCGAATGTGCAATTCCAGAGAGCCGGGCCATCAGAGTTACTACTTCACAGATTACTCGAAGCTGATTGTGACAAACTGGTATGAGGAGGGGTTGCTGACCGTGCAAATGCTAACTGAGACCAGAGAAGCAAGAGTAATGGAGAGGGAATAAGAGAAGTAAAGGGAGAAAAGAGCCCCTTGGAAAAGGGTGCCTGAGTCTGTGACCATCATAGGAGCAGGTAGAGTGCAACTTACTGAGTGTGCCGGAAGGGGTGAAGTTGACAATGAAAATTCATGGTGTTGAAATCTTAATCGTTGAGTGTATAGAGGAGATTGTTCATGTTACAACCAAGAGGTCTTTTTTGCTTTTTTTTTATATCATGTGCTTTGTATTACCAACTACAGGGTACAAAGACTATATGCAGCCCTAGCTATGGTACAGAAAAACCCCTGTGAACCTCCTCGGACCACTGGAAAAACTATCATCCTAAGACTCTCTGGTATGGAACTAACTGCATGATCTCACCGTGAATAGAAAAAATCCCCACCGGCTAAGCAGAAAACAGGAGAAAATAACCAATACGACAAGTAGGAGACAATAGGAAAACCGAACCCGAAAACTCCTACCGCCGTGAAAAAATAAAAGTTACAAAAGAAACTAAATTAATATCTCAGAGTACTCTCACAGAAACCCGAATGTAAAAACCTAGCCACAACTAAGAAAGAACTACCCAGGCGGCCAGTGAATGCTAAAACCAGGGAAATTCGATACATTACTCTGTAACTCAAGGCGTTGACATTGTCCATGGAGGCAGTGCAATACCAGGACCAAGGGTAACTGAGAGCTGTGGCCAAGCCGAGCTATGGGGAGGGGGATGACCCAGGGGATAGTGGTAGTAGGGGTACCATTCAGTGAGCAGATGTTTGGCTGTAAGGGAGCCATGGGACGAGACCGAGTGCAGGCGAGGAGGGGTAGACCCAAGAATTGTTGAAACTATTGGAACCGTGTACGTGTCTGACTAGGCAGCCTCGAGCAAAAAAGAAATTGAAGAGAACAGAGAAATTGACTGTAGCCTGTTGAACTGTTTTCTCCTACTGCGAACTGTAGTCTGAGCTATCTGTAACATGGGCATGAGGGTGTTGCCAACTGTACAAAAGCTAAGCAAGACAAGCGAAGCAAAAGCAGAAGAGGGGGGGAAGAGCCCTTAGGCAAGGGGTACCAAAGCCCAAAACTATCCTGGGGGCAGGTAGGGTGCAGCTCACTGAGAGTGTGGGTGGTGGATGCTGAGGATGATTTCTCTGGTGTTGAGATTTCAATCGCCGGAGGTGTAGAGGAGATGGTTCATGTCACAACCAAGTGGTTCTTTGTTTTTTGTTTTTTTTAAATCATGCGTTGATTGTTTTAAAGTACAAAAAGCTCTGTACAGTGGTAGGCTATGGAAAAAACAAAACCTATAAAGCAAAAAAATATAAGAAAAGAAACTATTTCCCATACTTGTTAAGGCACTCAGATATGAAGTCTAAAACCGTCAGTCTCATCTGTCAAAAATATAACTAATATAGGGAAAATCCATTATGCAAAACAAACATCTTCAAAAAAGAAAATCTATTACAATCACGATAGTTGTACGGGAAAAAAAAAAAGGGAGATAGGGGCTGTAGCTTTCTAGGCTATCGGGGTAGTGTTGCAGGAGGACGGAGGGGGGATGAGTGGGAGGATGCGTAGGGCGGGAAGCCAGTGTCCGTGTCTAAGATATAGCGGTGAGGGGCAGAGTGGGTAAGGGGTTGGTTCCAGAGGGTAGTCATGGGTGAGAGGCTGCAGACCTTTCTTAGGTGACGGCTTCTCGTGTCAGCCCTGGCAGAGCATTTAAGAATGAGGTGTTAGAAGGTTTCCTGGGCATCTGAACACTAAGGGCAGGTGGGTGGACGATCCAGGTCATGGCGCCAGGTGGACTGGGCCTGTTGGTAGCTCTTTCCGGCGCATATAGAGTGGATGCAGCCAGTAGTCAATTTGCCCAGGCCTAAGAATTGGTGGGGGGTCAGGGAGGCTGGGTATGGATAGCCAGGACGGTGGGAAGGGAGGATTCCCATTATGCAAGGAGTAGGGTAAGGGCTCTCTTACAGAGGGCTATGTAGATCATGGCCATCAAGGCGGGTAGGGGTATGTCCTCAGAGGCCGGAGGGATAGTCTTGAGAATAAGCGGAAAGCGTGACAGCCAATGCATTAGGGGGAGGGCACTATGGGCGGGGGCATCGATGGGGAGATATCGTCAGAGGGGACGGGATAGTACCGGGATCTATCAGGGCTGGGGGAGGTAGGGCAACGACAGGCGCTTCATTAGCGGACAGGAGGTGTCCGCCTCTCTGAAGCTGGATAGGGACCGGAAGGAGGATGGCTGGCAGGTGGCTGCTGGGTTGAGCGTGAGGGGTGAGCAGCATATCCTGAGGGCAGTGAGGTGTCTCTTGTGGCGGTAGTAGGGGGCTAGCTGGGGGAGGCAGGCCTCCCTTGTAAGCATGGGAATGGGCGTGGTGAAGAAGTAGTTCGTTGTTCACCTCGGGAATTTGTGCCAGAACGAGTTCATTCGATTGACAGAGTGGGTATTCAGAACCAGAAGGTTGGCCCTGTAGGGAAGTATGGGGAGGAGGAGTCCTGTTTCGATTCTGTGTGTGAGGAAGAGCTGGACCCCAGCCCCGGGTGAGACAGTTCTTTTGATGAAGGATAATACTACGTTGGCCAGGGTCAGTGTTACAATCCTCTTCCGTTCGGGCGATACTTGCAGCAGGTAACCTCTTTTCTCGATAGTAATCGTACTATCGTAAATTCGTACGAACAACGACAGCTGAGTATACAGACTCCTGTCTCGTACAATATATCGCTAAGCTCGTGAGAGACACTATGTCTTGGGCCCGATAAAGTAAAGTATATTATAAGGAAATAACTTAGATGATTGCGTGAAGAACTCTAAACCAAGAGGCCTTTTTTTTTTTTTTTGTATCATGCGCTTTGATTGTATTCAACTACGGGGTACAAAGGCTACGTGCAGCGTTAGCTATGGTAAGGAAAAACCCCCTGTGCAAAGAAATCCTCCTCGGACCACCGGAAAAAACCATCATCCCAAGTCCCTCTGGTGTGGAACCAACCGCACGATCCCGCCGCGAAGACAAAAATACCCCTATCGGCTAAGTAGACAACAGAAATAAATCACCAACACGACAAGCAGGAGACAACAGGAAAACCGGACCCGAAAACTCCCCCTTGACATAATAACAAAAGAAACCACATTAATATCCCAGAGTACTCTAACAGAAACCCGACCGTGAAAATTCAGCCAAAACTACAGAACACAGAACGGGGGGACAGGAAACGCTAAAACCAAGCAAATCCATCACATTACTCCGTAACCCAAGGCGTTGACATCGTCCAAGGAGGCAGTGCAATACCATGACCGAGCGTAACCGAGGGCTGTGGCCGAGCCGAGCCACGGGGGAGGGGCTAACCCAGGGGAAGTGGCAGTAAGAATGCCAGCTAATGAGCGGATTTTTGGCTGTAACCGAGCCACGGGACGGAACCGAGCGGAGGAGAGGAGGGGTAGACCCAAGTATCGTAGGAACTATCGGAAACGTGTGCGTGTCTGACTAGGCAGCCTCGAGCGAAACGTAATCGAAGAGAGTAGAGAAATCGACCGTAGCCTGATGAAGAGTTTTCTCTTACTGCGAACCGTGATCCCAGCCGTCTGTAACATGCACGCGAGGGTGTTGCCGACCGTGCAAATGCTAAGCGAAGACGCGAAACAAAAGCGAAAGGGTGGATGGGACAGGCCCTAAGAGACGGGTGCCCAAGTCCGAATCTATCATAGGGGGAGGGTGCAGCTCACTGAGAGTGCCTTGGAGAAGGGTTGGATCCGACGATGATTTCTCGTGGTGTTGAGATTTCAATCGCCGGAGGTGTAGAGGAGATGGTTCGTGTCTAAACCAAGAGGCCGTAAGGGCTCTCTTTTATAACCGTTCTTCCCGCAACACATGACTCATCCTTCGCATCACATGCCCCTATAACTCATAAGTGAGTCATAGTGTGAAATCCATCAGCTGACTCCTATGAGTCGCTGCGCAATAACAACTAACCAATCAAAACACAATAAACCTATCATGTGCACGACTTGCGTCACATGCGTAAAACCCATTACTCGTAATTACAAGTCATGTGCGAAAGTCATAATCATATGACCACAATCGTGAGTCATGTCAAAACAATAAACCAATCATAACAAAGGAATGACACGCTATTGCGTAGTCATGTGAAAATACCTAAACCTATGACTCATAAGTGTGAGTCATGTGAAAACCTCTCTTGCTAGTCACCGTTTGTGACATTAGCTCCCTCTCCGCCTAGCATCGGTCCCACGATGCTCAAAGCCCTAGATCCGTCACCCGACTTCCCAAACGTTTCGCTTCCCTTCGCATTCTCCGAATAACATCTTCGGAGTCCCTCCACCTCTTGCGCACAACTTCGAGGGTGAGGTTCCCAACCTCCAAGGCTCGTTGTTGTTCCGAGATTTTTGTTTGTTGATCTTCAATCAACAATCGTTGGTCCTTCAGTCGTTCTTGGAGGCGGTCTCGTTCATCCAGCAGTTCATCAATCTGCCTTCGTAGGCTTTCCGGGTCCGGAACCGTCGTTGTTTCAGAATTTTCGCTCCCCTCTTCAGCCAACCGTGTCCTCACGGTTTCTCTCGCTTTCCTCGTTTTTTCGTCCCTTTTCGTAAGGGGTTCCTTTCTTCCTTCCGACCTCGGGTAGTAGCCGGCTTTGATCTTCTCGTTCTTATGAGACCTGCAGTCGTTTCGAAAACATTGTTCCCAATGTACCTTTTTGTGTTCTTCGTTCGAGGTTCGTTTTTTCTGTCTTGGTTCTTGTGGGTACCACCCCTGTCCTTGTTTCTCGCTCATGTGCACGAAGCACCCGTCGTCATAACATGCCGTCCACGATAGTCCATTGTGTTTTGCCGTTTCAATGGCCTTCGCTTGTCTTTCGTCCAGTTCCTGTTCCGTTGGCATGTTGTAGCCCGGGCTAGTAGGCGGAAATGGCCCTGGCTTGGACTCGTTGTCTCCCCATCCTTGGTCTGGCTTGAGCTCGATCTTGAGCTCTACCCAGTCTTGGCTTACTTGGGTATCGTTGGTGGAAGTGGAGGATTGCATGTTGTGCGTTGTTGAAGTTTTGGGAGGGGTACCAGACTTTGTCGTGTTCTGGTGAGTATCCTTTCCACTTAGCTCGGTATTGGAGCTTTCCGAAGTGGAGTCGAGAGTCGATTATTTCGTCGAGTTCGTATTCTTGTTCGCCTTCAATTTCGACAGGCGGAGGGGGTTCTTGAATTTGGGAAGGAAATCGGTTGTCTTGGTAAGGTTCGAGCAGTGAGATGTGGAATGTGTTGTGTATTGCCATTGACGGCGGTAGGTCCAGCTTATAAGCGCTCGTTCCAATCTTTGTCAAGATTTTGAATGGTCCGATTTTCTTGTAATCCAGTTTCTTGGATGGTCTCGTGGTCTTGATATTTCGTGGTAGTAACCACACTTTATCCCCTGATTGTAAGTTCGGATCGGGTTTTCGGTGTCGATCGTAATATTCTTTTTGTCGTAATTGGGCTGCCACCATTTCGTTTCGTAATGACACATGTAGTTGAGTCATTTCTTCTGGTTTCTTTTGGTTTCCTTGGATGAGATGTCCTATCATCTCGTATTCGGGGTTGATTCCGTAGTTTGCAAAGAAGGGCGTGTTCTTGATTGTTTCTTGATATCCGTTGTTGTATGCAAACTCTGCTAGTGGCAGATATCCACACCAATCGTCTTGTTGGTAGTTGATATATGCTCGGAGATATTGTTCCAATATCGCGTTCGTCCTTTCTGTTTGTCCGTCCGTTTGAGGGTGAAACGCTGTGCTTAATCTTCGCTCGATTCCGAGTTCTTCCGTTGTCTTTTTCCATAGGTCTGACGTGAATATCGTTCCCCTATCGGTGATGATGTCTCGTGGTATCCCATGCAACCTGACTATTTCTTTCATAAACAGGTTTGCAAATTGCCGTGCGTCCAGATTTTTTCTGCATGGAATAAAGTGACTCATTTTGGTCAGGCGATCGATGACGACTAGTATCGTATCATGTCCTTCTGATTTTGGAAGGTCTGTGATAAAATCCATTGCGATCGATTTCCAAGGTCGGTCTGGTGCTTCGTTTGACTGGAGGAGTCCGTATGGTGCATGTCGTATGACTTTGGTCCTTTGACATGTGTCGCAATTCTTGACGTATCTTTTGATAGTTTCTCTTATCTTTGGCCAGTAATATCGTCTTCCGATAAGCTCGGTAGTTTTTGCCGTTCCTCCATGTCCCGCTTGTGGTTGATCGTGATGTTTTGAGATAAGAGTCGTTCTTATCTCTTCGTGTTCGGGGACCCATATTTTTCCTTGATACCATAGGTATCCGTCCTTCCATTGGCATAGCCCCAGTGCAACTCCTTTCAGCTCCTTTTCTCCCGTTTCCAAAGCTCGTCTAATAGTTTGGATTCCTTCGTCTGTCTTTGATGTTTCTCGTATCGTTTCCTCGTCTTTGTCGTGGAACTCCGTTAGTTCCATTTCTTCGATTGTTGCTTCTTCCCAGAATTGTTCTTTGGGTAGTAGTATTCCTTCCTGTTTCGCCAGGTGTTTTTCCTTCAGGGTTTGTATGTCCCCTGTTCTTCTTGTGAGGGCATCTGGTTTTCCCCCTTCTCTTCCTGGTCGATATATGATCTTGAAGTTGTATTGGCTCAACTTCCTTACCCATCGCCTTTGTCTATCCGTTAGGGCCTTGGTGGTCATGAACGTTGTAAGGTTCTTGTGGTCGGTAAAGACTTGAATGCGATATCTGCTTCCTTGGGTATATCTTCTCCATTCCTCGAAAGCTTGTACCACGGCTAATAATTCTTTGTCGTGTACGTCGTAGTTGAGTTGCGCATCCCTCATTCCTTTGGATCGATAAGCCACGGGTCTCCATTTCCCATCTTCGCATTGTTGTGATAGTATGCCTGAGCATACGTATTTCGACGCGTCCGTTTCGATTTTGATAGGTCTCCTGGGGTCGAAGTGTACTAGCACCGGAGTCGTGGTGAGTGCTTTTCGGAGTCCATCGAAAGCTTGTTCTTCTTCGGTTTCCCATTTCCATTTGCCATCGTATTTTTTATGTGTTCTTTCGTATAGTGGTTTTGCTATTCTGCTGAATCCTTGGATGAACCTCCGATAAAAGTTGCAGAATCCCAAGAATCGTTGGATTTCGGTTTTTGTCTTTGGCGGTTGCCATTCCCATATTGCTTGAGTTTTGACTGTGTCCACTTTGACTCCTTCTTGGCTGACCACGAATCCTAGGTATTCCGTTTCCTTTTTATGGAATTCGCATTTTGAAGGTTTGACCTTCATTCCTGATGGTCGAAGAGCTTTCAGTATGTTTTTGACGTCTTCTTGGTGTTGTTTTAGGTTGTTTGAGTATATGAGGATGTCGTCCAGATATACTATACAACACATATCGATGTATCGTAGTAGTACTCTGTTGATCCATTTTTGGAACGCGGCCGGTGCATTGCATAGTCCAAATGGTACCACCAGATATTCGTAAGTTCCCAACTTGCTGCTGAAAGTTGTTTTATGTTCGTCGCCTTCCTTATTCTGATGTTGTGGTAGGCATCTTTGATGTCCAACTTCGTGAATATTTGGCGGTGCTCAACCGGTCCAATGCTTCGCCTATTAGTGGTAACGGGTATCGGTCCTTTTTTGTAACTTCGTTGAGCCCTCGATAGTCCACACATAACCGTAGGCTTCCATCCTTTTTCTTGACGAACATAATTGGTGAGGCTCTTTCAGCCTTCACTTCTCTTATCCATCCTCTCGCTTCGTTCTGCTTGATGTATTTGTGCAGTTCTTGAATCTCATCATAGCTGAGGGGATATATCTTTTTGTCAGGTACTTCTTCCCCAGGTTCCAGGTCGATACCTAAGTCATTCCTTTCCGATGTGGGGGTAGTGTTGTCTTTTCCCCTTTTTCGAACACATCGAGGTATTCGTGATATTCTTTTGGTATCGTCTCTTGGAGGTTGTGTCTTTCTTCCTCCTTCTTCTTTTGTCTATCCTTGATTGCCAATTCGGTACTGATATTAATTTTTTCCAGATAGATTTCGTCGTGGACTGTGTCCCATCGTAGGATGCCCGTTGTCTCCCCTCTTCGGTAGAAACTTCCGAATGCTTTGGCCGATATTTCACATATGTGAATCGGTTTTCTGTCTTTCTCGAACCGTCTGTGCTTCCGAATCCTTTGGTTCCTCGGTTCGTTCT